>CM031585.1:10532845-10555140 GCA_018467065.1 Ephestia elutella
AAAAGGTCGACCATGATTGAGGACTTCTCATCTCTTTCTAACGCTGCATAAACTGACTTCAAGTAGGTATTTAGTGTTCTCTCCAGTTTTACCTATAATTTCGTGGCGCAATTTATTTTTAAAATAACTGTTCTCCAAGACTAATCGCATGTTTTAATATAACAGGCCGCTACCGATTTCTGGAATGGGCAAGGAAGCTGGCTACCGACATGGAACCTGAACGTCAATGATGGCCAAGATGCCTCCCCTCAAGTGGACTACGTCAGAGTATGGGCCCTATAAATGTATATGTATCTACAATAAAATGACTGCTTTAATATCATAATGTAAATATTGTCGTATTAAAAATCGAAGAAAGAAAAGAGGTTAAAAATAAAATCTTGACTTACATTTCTCCCGAAATTTTATTGCATTCAGTTGTTTCCATCAGGTACAAAATAATAAGTTTCCTCAAAGAAATTAATAAAAATATTTTCAGTCCATATGATAAAATCTTGGACTCATATACTGCGCTGGTCGGTTGTTAGACAAAGGTGTAGAAGTTGACATCATGTAGGAAGGTATTCGCCTCTTGTCAGGGAACGGACTGATCCTAGAGAGTAGTATCGCCTTTTCTATCACCTGTAATACAAATAAAGATAAGTACCATGTGAATAACGCTACCATTCACTATGTACCAGTGATAAACTTTTAATCACGAGATTCTATTTAGAAATTATGCTTGAAAATGCTATCAAATGAAAAAAGGAAAATTGATGGCGTTTAGGTTTTGTTATTGAAAGTGACTAAACCTGATGCAGATTTTATCTTTCCGCTAGAAACCTGATATATTAACAATTGTAAATTCCGCATGGACGAAGTCGCTGGCAAAAGTTAGTACCTAGTTAAATGTAGCTGAAGATGTGTGTGAAGATTTACTTCAGTAAACTTACCTTATCAAAAAATCTCGTCAATTTAACTGAGTTGGTCGTGCCAGGCGCAAGAGATCTATAAAATCGGAAATTATAGTCAGAATGAGACTACGACATTTTATTGTATTTAAAATAAAGCGGGAGAAATAACATACAAAAATAGATTATGGGCCAAACTTGCTGGATTTTTAATTGGTAACAAAAGTCAAATTAAGTATTGAGCAGAGTAATCTAACTCCAGCCATTTTCCCCCTCTGCTGGATCACTTGGCCTTCTTATGAATGGATAAAGAGGATGGGCCATGAACCACCACGCGAGCACAATTGCAGCTCAATCTATACTGGCTACTTATTCAAAACTTTATAAGTAATAAAAAAAAAAATAAAGATTAATGATGCTAGTGCAGCAGTTCTTATGCAACGTTTTCTTAAAGTGTTAGTCTTAATATTTATTTAAAAAAATTGTTCATTATTTTTCTAATCTGTTCTGCTTAACTCGGAAAAGAGTTCGAGTCTCAACTCAGATAACGATTACATGATCAAACCTCAACATTGAAGACATCAAAATACATTGAAAAAATTATAAACCCAAAATTATGACGAAAAATGTCGAAAACTTATAATTTTCAGCGCCATTGTTGTTAGTGGGAGTACATAACTCTAAAATTATGCTGAAAGCAATATTATTTAACAGTCAACCTTTGAGTAAGACAGCCACTTTCTTACAGATAGCCAGATAATTCCTATGTTTTAAATAATGTAGAAGCTTTACCTGGCTTGATGGCAGTTGACAAATATTTCATCAGCCACCTTTGTCCATAATGCCACTAGCCAGTCCTTAGCTGTACTGATTCCCCCATGCTGCTTTATATAAGCCAAGTCGAAACAGTTTTTATAACTAATGTTGTCTTTAGAGCAGATACCGAAACTGTTGCCCAGGATCTACGTCTACGTGCTGAAGAGTTGGGTTAGAATCTGTCCAGTAGTTTAAAATCTCTGCGTTAACCACTTCTGCAAATTACATCTGGCTTTTCCTGTTTACAGACGTAAATCGTGAGACTGGGATAGTGCCACAAATAAGAAATTCGAACCTCTTGGTTGTTCTTTGGGACCATACGAATTCGTTAATGTCTGTTATTACTACTTTTAGACCGAAGCGACGCAACGATGGGAAGCATCGATTTCACTAATGAAAGTTCTTTTTGTCTGTCGGATGTTATCCTTTACAGGTCGCATTTCTGAACCGATTCTTATGAAATTTGCGAGCAGGTTCAGGTAATTTTGTAAATTTTTTTGAGTCTGAAACCAGTTTTCCATTTCTTGCCTAAAATGGCGATAATGTAACAAAAAAACCTTATATCTAAGCTATTATAAAAAAATCGTCAAATATCGTTCAGACCCATTTTTTGTTATCATGATGGAAGACTTGGCAACTTTTTTGTATGAACAACATAGGATGGGCCATGAACCACCACGCGAGCACATAGCTCAATAAATACCGGCTACTGATCCATAATATATTCTTATACGATGGTTCACAAAAAATCAATGAAAGGTAAATGATGCAATGCGCTTTCAATACTATTAAATTCATTTAAGAGTGACTTGTAATAATATTATTGATTAAAATGAGATTGTTTGAATTTTCTACGGCGTTCTACTTGAACTCGGTGCGCTTGACCTCTATTTTGCCTGATGAGAAGCATAGATGAGATCTAGGGTGGTACACGCAAACTGAAAAAAAAACTCAAGTACTTATTTGGTTAATGGTATTGTATTGTAAATTGCTTTTCTTGGTGGAATTATCTTAAACACTTGATATAAATCTGATATCAAAAAACTTCATTGTATGATTAGAATCCTATTAAAAAAAGTAATATATACGTATATGTATATAATAGATTCGATTTCAAATTGAACTATCTTTTTTGAACTTTAATTTTGTTGCGCAAATTACATAAATATACATATAACCAATAGGTCAAACCCTGCATTTCTGACGACTGACGACCTCCGTGGCCTAACGGTCATCACGCCAGACGGCCACACCAGAAGGTCCGGGTTCGATCCCCGGTCGGGTCAAGATGGAAAATAATCTTTTTCAGATTGACGTGGGTTTTGGATACTTATCTATACATATATGTATTTGTTATAAAATATAGTATTGTTAAATTAGCATCCCGTAAAGTCTTGAACTTACTCAATCTGTGTGATTTGTCCGTATATATTTATTATTATTATTTACATTATTTCGAGGCGGAAAAGGAAGGTTTCAGTCATTTTTTTAGTGGTATTGACCAACCACAAGAACTTTTTACTTTCTTTACAGCATTGATAGGTTGGTTTCAAAACTCTTCTAAGCCAGGGACACGGTAAAATATCGGTTATTTCGTGGAAGGGCTCGCGAGGTCTACTGTTCTCACAGAACCACTAGTATTAATTCTGTGATTGTACTTAAACGTGCCATAGCTTAATCGCCGAGCTTTGCGTCGCCTATGCTCAGTAGGTCTTTCTATCGGCACAGAATTAATATAAGTAAAATACTATCGGTCGAGTTAAATTTTAATGTATCCCTGATTCGGCCCTAACGACCAAGTTAATAGTAATAAAAATATAGTTACCGTGAGTCGGCTGATAGAAAACATCCCTTGTGTTCCTATGACCATTTGACCCTCCCACGTCCCAGAGTTCCACGAAAAACGTATTCTGCGCCTGAGTTCCCTCTTTGTACCTGTGCAATTTAACTTCCACAGAACAACCGACAGTCCATCCAGGAGATAGCAACGGTTTGTTGTGCGCCACCAAATAGGTCAGAGATGTTTTTCCTACCCCTGAAAAGAAAACATAAAGTTTTTCATCGTCATTTATCAATATAAGATACCATAATGGATTGGATTGACTATGTATGTTGCGTGTACCACCTTAGATCTCATTTTTGCTTCCCATCAGGCAAGATAGAGGTCAAACGCACTCAGATTTTTAATAAAAAAAAAAATCCATCCACGTATTTCCGGGGCGAATTTAAATATAAATAAATAAATATATACGGACAAATCACACAGATTGAGCTAGCCCCAAGGTAAGTTCGAGACTTGTGTTATGGGATACTAACTCAACGATACTATATTTTATAACAAATACATTATAGATATATATCCAAGACCCGGGCCAATCTGAAAAAGATCGTTTTCCATCTTGACCCGACCGGGATTCGAACCCGGGACCTCTGGTGTGGCAGTCTGGCGTGATAACCACGGAGGTCGTCAATGACAGAATGTTGCCCAGGCTTAATAGCTATACAACAAAAAAAGTTTCATTCAAATCGGTTCAGTACTTTCGGAGATTAGCGTGATCATACATACGTACAGACAGACAGACAGACAAAAAATTCAATAATTTTTTTTTGCTTTCTACTATTCTGTTTAAGTGTCCCTTTATCCATTTCAGTCAGAAATACAAAATGCACAGACAAAATATTTTTACTGTCTTATTATATGTATAGATAGGTAGGTATTAAAATCACATTGTTAAGATACCTATCTATCTTCTATATATACCTATATATAACTCAAAGGTGACTGACTGACTTACTGACAGTGATCTATCAACACACAGCCCAAACCATTGGACGGAACGGGCTGAAATTTGGCATGCAGGTAGATGTTATGATATGACGTAGGCATCCGTTAAGAAAGGATTAACGCGAGCGAAGCCGCGGGCGCCAGCTAGTAATTAAATTATAACTGTTAGAAGTCCTTGTCTGTCAGTTATTTCTCGTAAAATACCTACCTAACATTTTTCTAATAAAAAAACATGTGCGAGTAAGATAAGTATTGTCAAGTGATTGAAATGGCTCTTAACAAACAACTGATGTCCGACGATTGGTAAGGTAGGTAGGTAAAGACATCCGCTGAAGCACAGGTATCTCCTAGGGAACTCAGTAGGTACCTATTATATCGGTTAGGAATTCAGAATTACTTTATAGCAGTTTTCCCTTTGTGGGAAGAGTGTGTTAAGGGACTTGATTTGCCGTCTCAGTTTACGATTGTTAAAACGTTTATATTACAAACCGTTTAGGTAGGTACATCACGTTTGCATGCTTACAAACATGACAGCGAATCGTCGTACGTTGTATAATTTTGTCTTGTTTCAGAACAAAGCTCACATTATAAATAAGCAATGTACGGTGAGATTTGTCGAAGTTTGGCGAGCATGTAAACATGTAAACTTACAATACCTACCTAATAAACAATCAAAAACACAATTTCGAAATTCCCGCATATTTGCGTTTGGTTTTGAATGTTGTCGACGCTAAAAGTGTCATGGCGGCAGTCATGTTGGCATACAGTGAGTTACACAGTGATTTATTTCCTATATTAAATACGTATTTAACACTATTGTTAATTACAGAGTGAAATTATACAATAAAAAATATAATTTACCAGAATCGCCAAGAACAACAACTTTTACTTTCTCAATTGCAGCCATTTCTAAAATACAACAACACGGTAAGTCTATTTTGACTTTTAATACCAACCAAATCACCTTAAAAAATGTTGCCATTGTACGTGCGATCAGATTTGTTTGATTACTATTTACATGCATTGATGAGATTCGTTCTGTCGGTTTTTGAAAATGGTTGCATACATGCAATATATCATAAGCTTTACTTTAATACATTTTAGTTGTATTGTGTTCGAAGTCTCTTTGAAATCGTAGTAGTACTTATTAATAATAAAGAAATAAAGTAAATAATAAATGCGAAACCGACTTGGCTCGTCTGTCATCCATCTGACATTGTATCCGAACGACTTCTGACAATTTATTTTGCACAATGGCTGCATTTGGATATTTTGTACAAAGTAAAATCAATAATAAATAATGCGGCAGCCATTGTGTATTCCAAGAAAGAATTATATTGTGGGGCAATTTCTGTAGTCACTAATCGCAGAATAAAATGCATCGATTCGAAAATATATACATCGAATTTATGGTGACAAACCATTAAAAATGTACAGCTACTTCAAATTATTTATTGTGTTTCTTCTTATAAAATCTGTGTATCTTTACTGTGCTACATACAATGGACAAATATGTAGAAGTTATACTACAGGTTTGGTATGGTACAATAGTACTGGTGGACTGGAAAATGAAAAAATAACAGCAGGCCTATGGAGAGAAATGATATCTCCTCTAAAAGAACCTTGCAGGAGCAAAGCAGAAAAACTATTATGTGCATATGCATTCCCAAAGTGCGTTCATAAAGATGGAACTGGTAATATACCTTTACCACTGTGTTATGAAGACTGTATGGCTGTTAAAATGCAGTTCTGTTATAATGATTGGGTAGTAATTGAAGAACAAAAACGACGCGGAGTGTTTTTTGAGTCACGGGGACATTTCCGATTTCCAGAATGTGAAGATCTTCCGAAATTTTCTGGTAAAGGGTCCCAGACCACATGCAATAATGCTGGCATAACAGACATGGACTATAGTCAACGAACAACAGATTGTTATAAAGGCAATGGTCGCTATTACCAAGGGTCAAAAAATGTCACTGAAACAGGTCTTGCTTGTCAGCCATGGGAGTCGCAATTCCCTCACCAACACACTAGACCACCACTTGTATTTCCTGAAATTCAAAATTCCACAAATTATTGTAGAAATGCAGGAGGCGAGGAGAAAAAACCTTGGTGCTACACAATGGATGCTAATGTAAGATGGGAACACTGTGACATACCTCTATGTGCCAACTCCAGTGAAGAGTTTGATGATATGAGTGGACCAAGTATAGTCATGGAAAATTATTTTACTCCAACATTTGTCTTGATTTTGTCAGTAGGGGGACTGGGTTGTATTTTATGTATAGCATCAATTGCATTACTTTGTCATTATTTTCTAAAAAATCATTATTCAAAATGCAATATGTCACATCGTAGAAATGTACAAAATGCAGATATTGATTTGGATAAATTACCAAGTAATTTAGCTTATCATACAACTGGAGCACAACTTAATCCCAAATTAGAAAAATTGGAGTTTCCTAGGAACAACATCATTTACATCAGAGACTTGGGACAGGGAGCATTTGGGAGAGTTTTTCAGGCAAAAGCTCCAGGACTAGTACCTGATGAAGAGTTTACATTGGTTGCAGTAAAGATGTTAAAAGATGAAGCTTCTCATGATTTACAATTGGATTTTGAAAGGGAAGCTTGTTTATTGGCTGATTTTGACCATCCTAATATTGTTAAACTGTTGGGTGTGTGTGCTATAGGAAGACCTATGTGCTTGTTATTTGAATTCATGGGTAAAGGAGATTTGAATGAATATTTACGGGCTTGCAGTACTGCTACAAATTTTCCACCTACTGTCGAAAATAGGGAAGATTTAAGACTGCTATCAACTCCATTAAATCACTTGGATTTATTGCACATTGCAAGGCAAATAGCATCTGGTATGGTTTACCTTTCAGACCGAAAATTTGTGCATCGTGATTTAGCGACAAGAAACTGCCTTATAAATGATGACATGGTAGTCAAAATTGCTGATTTTGGGTTATCACATAAAATCTATCTTCAAGATTATTACAAAGGTGATGAGCATGATGCGATACCAGTGAGATGGATGCCTTTAGAAAGTATTTTGTATAATAAATATACATTAGAGTCAGATGTGTGGGCATATGGTGTATGTCTTTGGGAGATATTTTCATTTGCTCTGCAGCCTTATTTTGGTATGACTCATGAAGAAGTGGTAAGATTTTTTAAAAGATGGTAATGTTCTTGCATGCCCTGACAATACACCCAGATGTGTTTATGACTTGATGAAACAATGTTGGAACCATCACCCTAGTGATCGCCCCAATTTTAGAGTTATTTATCAGACTTTAGATAATATACAAATGATTCTGGAAAGAACTCATACGGAATAGTTTAGTGTTTATTAGTGTGTAAGATTCAAGTTTTTATGGTAAATGTATTACTCTGGCCATATGGACAACCCAATCTTGTCAATGGTATATGGTAATTTAATTAAAAACTGGTTTGGAAGGAATTGTGAATTGGGCTTTTAAGATTTTTATTCTATGCATTTTTACTCCTTTTTATAAGCTACTTCATAGAAAATTATTATTCAATTTAATTTCACACATGGCCAGAGAAAATTTTATTTTTATACCAATCCTATGTGTCTCTTGCCCTTATTTAGAATACTACAAGTTCTGGAGATGCCACAGCATTTAAAATTGTACCAAAATAATGATTACGTAAATAGCTGTAACACTGTGACTTAAGCCAGAGGAACCAAAAGGTAATGTTTGTGAAAATATTCTGAATATGGACTTTCATAAACATAAGTACCTTTAATATCTGACCAATCATCTCAACAAAGGTGTTATATAAAATTAGCAAGCTTTTTCTTTACATTAATGAGTTGGCACAACAAATTGACACTCCTACTGGTACAGGCTAATGTTATGTGCATGTCAAGTTATTATTATTCTTATTTTTAATCGGTAGATGGAAACTGGTTTAAATGTAATGTTATCTCCTAGACTATATCAGTGTACGTGAGACATGTTGATGTGAGTGTTGTTTACCTCTTGGCAGGCAACTTGTTTTGCTAACATGATACATATTTTGCAAGATTTTAAATCCAACTAAACAATGTATCAGCCAAAAACATTTTTGTCTAGATGTGAATAAGTATTTAGAATTTATTTTTTGTAATTATTGGACGGTAATATTTGTCAATTCTATTATAAGTATAATGATTGTGACTTCTGTTGAA
The DNA here is from genome assembly GCA_018467065.1 of Ephestia elutella. Classification (NCBI taxonomy): domain Eukaryota; kingdom Metazoa; phylum Arthropoda; class Insecta; order Lepidoptera; family Pyralidae; genus Ephestia; species Ephestia elutella. Next base: position 10,541,544 of record CM031585.1, read on the forward strand.
TTTAAAAGGGAAATCATTAGTAAATGTGACCTGTTATCTACTTTTTTATTTGTAGTGTAAAGTGAGACCAATTTGTGCTCGAACTAAAGTATACCTACTTGGACTTATGTGAAAGCAAGTTTTTATAGAAAGCTGTTTGACACAGGCACACCTTCATTCCATAATATTGTTTGACTGTCCAGAATAAACCGTACCATAAATTTTTTCTCTGCTCATGAATTAAAAGACTGATTTTGGTTACTGTATAAGTTCACTTTTATGCTTAAATATTTCAAAGTGTACCATTTTTATTTATTATTTTAGGTCAATTTTTTGACCTCATTAATTTAAATAATGTGACCTTTCTTTGCTAAAAGACACATTCTACATTGCCAATTCTTAATTTATTTAACTTCTAACATCTGTCATAAGTGGTCAGCCCCTATTCACTATCGAGATTGATAGTTGGCTACTATTCAACCAACTAAACAATTTTATCTGAAAGAGTATTACTTGTTTTCAATACATTATGTTAATAAACCATTTATTAAGTATGAATTGAAACAAGTCTTATATGTTATATGTACCAATATTAAGCCAGCTAAAAGTCTTCTACTAAGCCAGTGAAAAAGGGGAAACCAAGAGTTAAGAAGTAAGCGTGGACCTTATGGAACTATCTCTCAGAAGCAGGGTTGTGTGATTTTTTTCCTGTCAGTACACGTATCCATGAAGCCATGAAGTATCCCGAATTATGCACAGCCCTGCTTCTTTGGAAATGCACAGTTAGGTTTTCTAAAATTTTAAGTATTAGAAAAAAATTGCTAATTGCGGCACATTTTTGAATAAAATGTAAGATTATTGCCAAAAACCGAAAAGTTCTATTTGTATAAAAATAAATTCTTTATTTTTTGTAACGCCTAGGCACTGAAAAGTTATAAAAATGATTCTTTCTAGATATGTTAGTTATGTAGTATATTGGCAGCATGTACATTACAATGAATTTACGATTATTTATTTAACCGCATAGTTGATTAAGAATAATGTTGATTTCATTTATTAAACATTTTTATTTCACTGAAGTGTTTTTACTATGACTTTAATCACACAGCGAAACAGATTACCTATTAATTTAAAACATAATAATAATTAAGTACACTTTTGCTTCAACAATAACTACTATTTTATCAAGAAACTCTTGTTGAACATAAAGTCGTCCAGCTTTACCATCGGACGAACGTCTATTCTAACGAAAATTCACTATCAAAAGTGGTTTATAGAATAAACCAAATGTTATTACTATTTTTTGCATTTAATTTGATGGCCACTGGACTCAATGCTCAGACCATGCATGATACATATCATGGATATTACTCACATCTTGCTTTATAGGTATGATACTTATAATAACAACAGCTGTGATATCTTATTATTTGGATGTAAATATGTGTTTGGGGAGGCATAGCGTAGCCAGGTCAGGTCACTCGCTCCTATCACCTTGAGCTTGGATACTGCTCTATGTGTATTTATTGTAGGCAAGTAGGGAAAACATGTTTTGAAGTCGCTCTTGCTTTTCATAGATATTCCTGTCCTGGTAAAATCCAATAATGACGGAAGAACGGCTCGTCACCGAGGTACCCAGTAGTCTGAAACAACTAGCCCGGCTTGTAGTGCGCGGCTTTTATACAATTGAAGATGCTCTCATAGTCGACATGCTGGTCAGGAATCCTTGTAAGTATCATGGCTGATATCTGACGCTGACTGACTGATTATTAGGTATATCAACGCAGAGAAGAAACCGCTGAACTATATTACAGAGATAAATATGCTAATCATATCATCTACCTAGAAAATAATCCCTAGCTTTTTGACTTGGACACGATCACCGATGTATGATGGTCATCCAATTAGGTGTTATACATATTCTTATGTTAATACCGGCCAATCGAATTATAGTTCTTTATTTCGGGTGGTTCATTTTTTCTTGCTTACAAAGGGAAAGCAATTGTCAGTAAGCATCGTTGTTGTCAATAATATGTAGTAGATAGGTAGATACCACAGGTGGATACTTACTGTATTTGTTTCGCTGTTTATAGGTATGAAGGAAGACGATATCTGCGAATTGCTAAAATTCGAAAGGAAAATGTTAAGAGCCAGAATATCGACACTGAAAAACGACAAATTCATCCAAGTGAGGCTAAAAATGGAGACAGGTTAGTTACTTGATGGTATTAAATTAACTCCTATTGCTTAGTTATTATTTAAATTTTTCCCTCTATAATCATATCCCTCCTGGCTGAGGATCGTGATCATTACGTGGAATGAAACACACGCAACGAAGTTTTTACTCCATCATTTGTACCATTCTGTTTATTTAATAGATATGGACTTTTATTCTAGGACCCGACGGCAAAGCCCAAAAAGTCAACTATTACTTTATAAATTACAAAACATTTGTGAACGTGGTGAAATATAAGCTGGATCTGATGCGCAAGCGAATGGAGACCGAGGAACGTGACGCCACCAGCCGAGCCAGCTTTAAATGTCCTGGCTGCGGGAAGACTTTCACTGACCTTGAGGTTTCTTTTGCTACTTTGTCACACAATCCTCATTACTATTCTAGAAAACTAGCGAAAAAGTAGGGTTACTTGCCCGATTCGAAAACCGTAGCAAACCTTCTTAAGTACTATGTCTTGTTAGTACAGAAATGTAATTAGAAATAGCGAATATTGCCAATGTTTTAAAAGCTGGATAAGACTACCTAACCTAGGTACCTAATTTGGCAAAAATGTATTGAGGCAATCTTACCTAACCCTGGCTACTACTTACTATATAATCAGTTTCCTGGAATTCCAGGCAGATCAACTATACGACATGATGACGCAAGAGTTCCGATGCACATTCTGCAACCAAGTGGTGGAGGAGGACCAGTCGGCGCTGCCGAAGAAAGACTGCAGATTGCTAATGGCGAAGTTCAATGAGCAGCTGGAGACATTGTACATCCTGCTGCGGGAGGTGGAGGGCATTAAGCTGGCGCCCGAGATCCTGGAGCCGGAGCCTGTCGACATCAATACTATCAGAGGGTATGTTTGTGATGTAATGGAGGACTGCAGACTGCTGGTGGCGAAGTTCAACGGGCAGCTGGAGACGCTGTACATCCTGCTGCGAGAGGTGGAGGGCATCAAGCTGGCGCCCGAGATCCTAGTTCCTAGAGCCGGAACCTGTGGACATCAACACTATCAGAGGGTATGTTTGTGGTGTAATGGAGGACTGGAGACTGCTGGTGGCGAAGTTCAACGGGCAGCTGGAGACGCTGTACATCCTGCTGCGAGAGGTGGAGGGCATCAAGCTGGCGCCCGAGATCCTAGAGCCGGAGCCTGTGGACATCAACACTGTCATAGTGTATGTTTGCAATCCGATAAATTGATGATGGCATTTTTATTATGACACATGAGTAGGGAAATCAAAATTAAACAAGTCATAGAGATTCAGTTAATAATTTGGATTATTTTTTAGACTATTAGCATGTTGACTCGGGCGGGCGGCGTAGCAATATTTGTAAATCCTTCTTCTTTAAAATACATATGTATAATACTGGCTCAAATGATCCCAAAATGGCTTGGCGAAAAAAAAATGAATAACGAATTTTCAGATTAACGGCCAAGCTGCCTCTGCAGCGGCCGCCGGGCGAGCAGTGGTCAGGCGAGGCGACCCGCAGCCAGGGGCTGGCGGTGGAGGAGACCCGCGTCGACGTCACCATCGGCGAGGCCGCCGCCGGCGACGCCGGGGCGGCGCGCAAGGAGCGGCCCGTCTGGATGGTCGAGAGCACCATCGTCACCAACGATCAGGTATTAGTGCCATCGACCAGTCAGACAGTTTAGATCATGCGCAGAAAATTACAAAATATTTTTGAATAGGTACTCTTTGATCCACACAATAACGATGACAGGTGGCCTTACTCCAAGGTGGTAACCGCTGCCGCGGTATATTCCACTATTAAAATGAGTAATCAGGGGGCATAATAATATTTCTTATAAGGTTTAAATTACATTAAAATGAGTAACTTGGCTTTTAATTTGAGAGTTATTTCTAAATTGTACGGGGGTGATAAAAGTCTACTAAATTGAATAAAAAAGTGGCCCATAATCACTTGGGTGAATTAAGTGCAAGGTGAATAAATGACACTAATTTTGTCGAATTGATTCATCTGACGAAATTTTCTGGGTGAAATGAGTCAGAGGTGAAATGAAGATACTAAATTGTCTACTCATTTCACCCAGGTGATATCACCCAGGTGAACATAGTGGAATAGGTATACCGCTGCCGCTGGCGTTGCAACTTCACAGCGAGTCTTCTTTGATGGATTGTAACCTCATCCTGCCATTTTGTGAAATGTTTTCAACATAATAGAATTTTCATTTAGCATTTAACTTACCTACTTTTTGCTTTTAGGGTGACAGCGTTCATTCAACGGACGCCGCGCTTGAAAAAGCAGCAAGTAACGCAAGCAACGCGAAAGCCGGCTCGGGCAAGGAAAAGAATGACGATATTATGTCTGTCCTACTCGCACACGAGAAGCAAAATACTAGTAAGTCACAAGTTAAATAATTACCTAAATTAGGTCGATTAAAATATCCATAAACTAAATCTATACATATAATAAAACAGTAAAAGTATTTTGTCTGTACAGTTAGTATTTTTGACTGAAATGGATAGAGGGACACTTAAAAAGAATATTAGAAAGCAAAAAAAAATTTTTGGAATTTCCTATCTGTCTGTCTGTATGTATATACGCGTTTCACGCAAAAACTACTGGACGGATTTGAATGATACTTTTTTTGTTGTATAGCTATTAAGCCTAGGCAACATATAGGCTATAATTGATTTTGAAAACTGGAACGCCTGATGAAGCACCTTTACAGAACAGCTAAACTATAAGAAATATGGAAATGGTACCTTTGCAAAAGTTCTGTTGACGTATAAAAATCAAAGATCAGGATCATCTGATGAAGAATTCCAAGAGACCAGCTACACTATTACATATATGGAAATGGCGCCTTAGCAAAAGTCGTTCAACCTGATGAGCATTTTCTACTGACGTATAAATAGACAGGACACGGGATAGGACAAGGAGGGACTCGGGGTGGTACACGGGAAATTGTAGATAACGAGCAGACAAAGATCGTTTATTGAATGAAATATCACTTTTGATTAATTTTCACACCGCGACTGTACTACGTACCTACCTAATACCTAATATATTCTCGCGGGACACGGGATAACCAAATGGCTGAAATTTTGAGTACTGGAGTTTAGGTTCCTACAGTTTGGAATACAAAAAGATTTGTCATCTAAGCGAAACTCACGAGGGCGAAGCCGCGGTCAAAAGCTAGTATTTATATATACCCATTGTGGCGAAAGTTAAGTTCCAAGGTGGTTCCAAGACATGCTAATAGGTGCATGTGACGTTGAGAGAAATGACAACAAATCGATTAAAACGTAAAAAATATTCTTAGCTTAGTTTAGTTTTTATACCCAAATTCATCTATCACTAAAATAACAAGTTGGTCATAATGGAAATTAATTTGTTTCAGGTAATAATGCTACAGCGAATGCATTGAAAGGATTGGAACAAGACAGTTCAGATTCGAGCGACAATGAATCGAAAGATCCGTTCAAACTCAAAGACGAATTGGCTGCAGTCGGTAAGTTTTAAATCTTAATTATCTTATGTATGCTGTAGACTCAAGGCCCAAGTAATCGGCTATGTAACAAAGAACGTCAATAATGACGTAAACGACGAAACTAATAATTTCAACTGCACTTCAGCAACTTCAGCTAAGAAAAAATACACTGTATTCAGCCTCGCGACCCCGCTCATACCACCACTTCTGCACTTTTGTTCAAGTTGTTTGCCGATATATACAGACATTTTTTATTTGAAAGACTGCTCCAGGTTACTTTTGGGCTTTCTATAAAACCTTTTAAGAAATCCAAAAATATTCAATTTTTCTCCCCAGTAAAACTTAATTGGAACATACAAATATTATACTAATAAAAAATTTCAGCGGAAATGGAAAGCGAAGACTCTGACACAGACGACAACGCCCCCTCGGTTCTGGTGAATGGCAAAGCTGTCCCCCTGACGAGCGTGGACGATGACCTCATCGCACAGATGAACCCTACGGAGAAGGAGACCTATATCCAGGTCTATCAGGAGTACTACAGCCATATGTATGACTAACTAGCAAGTAAGATTAACATTCTTATTGTAAGAGTAATAAACATCTGTTGAAATTATTATTATTTTATTCGGACTGATCTGTTCGATTCATAATGTTCAAATAAATAAATAAAAAATACTAGTTTATAAAAATATAATTTTATTAATGGTAAAAGGTAGGTAACGATTTTTTTATCAGTACAAGCTATGCAGGTACGAAATTTAACAATATTGCAACAGTCATTATAAACACAAATATACTGCAAAATAAATTATACAAAATATACAAAAATATTTTAAACCCACAAAAATATGGCAATGTTTTATTGCAAATGAAATTAAACCCAATATGACAATGTTACTAATACTGACAGATAATGAAAATTCAAGTATTCTGCATCCCTTTGTCTAGTTCTGTACAAACTAGTTTATTACAATAAAATCAGGTTCAAAAAACTCAATTATACTATTTATTTTTCTGCAGTTTATTGTATGAGTTTTAAGTACAGCCACAGTAGTGTAGAAACCATTTTCACTATGTGAAAATCGGTGAAAAATAATTACAACAAAAATAAATACTACAAATCTATTGATGTAGCCAGCTACCAATTAACCTAAATGTTTACCCCACTTGTCCCAATAATCGTCTGTTTGCATTTCCATTATTCTGGAAAGGCAGCGGTCACACGCGAACATTTCTTCTTCACCCGTGAAAATAGCAGCTTTGGCATCTTCCTGTTGAGATATTTATACCATTATATTTGTTTGTAAGATGAAATACAAAGTACAAGGAAATTTATTTCGGGTTAGGTATTAACTGACCCAAAAAAAACTCGCCCGTGGACCAGTTAATAACTTTTTAAAATTCTAGGTATTATCTGGCCCGAAAGTCTCAAATGCCTTTCAAACAAATAAAAACTAAATTAAATAAAGTAAATCTGCATTTATCACATTATTAGAATTTAAACTTTAATAAGTATTTCTAGCTTTTCATGCAAGTACTTACAGAATCTTTTGTTATTTTTAAATCGTCCATCAAGGCCCGATCTGCATCTTCCACTTGCTTGTCTTCATCAGTTTTGAAAAGATCTTTGGGTTCACAATCTGCAGCAATGACTACCTGCAAATCAACAAACAGCTCACATTTGCTTTCCTCATGAAAAATCATTAACAATAGTTAAACTTTAATAATTATGTTTTGTTTTACAATAAGAACAAGTCTAAATCATGTTAATATTGTATTGTTATGCTTACCCTTACTTTGTTGTCATACAAAGTATCAATCATAGTGATGAATCGCCTCAACTGAGACCTGTGTCTTGTTATGGAGAGCTGGCTAAGATTTCTTATGAAAACTGTGTGGAAAGTTTTCGATATAATGAGGTAATCACTTGCACCAAGAGGCTGTAAATAGAATAGAAATGGTTTTACCATAATGTTTCAATATCAAGTGAACAAAAAAATTTCTGTAAATTATTACTTACACGATCACATAATTCATCAAAGGTAGAATCTAACACCCTTCCACAGGATTTGGCAAACTTTACATTTCTTCCTAAAATGTTAATAACCCTTGGCCTTACTGTGTCCGTTTCTTTAGAAATTAAAAATTTAAATAAATTATCTACAGCATTACTCTCAGGCGTGAGTTCACTATTCCTGAAAGAACAAATAAACATTTCACCAATATTTAATATTATATTATATAACTTTATGACATAAGAGCTCATAATACTTACAAAAAATATTTACTGTATTTACTACCAGAGCCACGCAACCTATAGTCAATCCCGGAATCTAACTGAATTACAGTACAATGTGTCTTCAAAACTGGAATGAATGGCAAGAAATTTGATCGTTGTAAGCCATTCTTGTACAAATCATCAGGTTTCCTGTTACTTGTAGCTATCACAACACACCCATTGTCAAACAACTGAGTAAACAGACGTTTCAAAATCATTGCATCCCCAATGTCGGTCACCTAAAAATAATATTGTTTATTTAAATGGAAGACAATTCTTGATTTCAAGGCTAATCCTTGCAAACATTAAATGTTAGGTATATCCAGGATAATTTTGGGGCTATGAAACATAGATTATAATTGCCTAGCCTTCAATTTTAATTTTTTCAATGAAATAAACTTGAATTCCTCACTGTCTAAATCAGAATTTTTACATAAATAGACATAAGTAATATTAGAATATACTTACTTGAAACTCATCGAAACAAATAAGCCATGATTCTTGTGTTATATCTGCTGCCACTGGAGGAATGGGATCAAAAGGCTTTCCCTCTTCACGAAAGGAACTAGCGCCTTTTCCAGACTTTATCTTGAGTTCATGTATACGAGCATGAATGTTCAGCATGAAAGAATTGAAATGAACTCTCAATTTCTCTTTTATCTGAAAATAAATTAGAGATAATAAAGAAACAAAATAGCTTGGCTGCTTTGATATTCAAATATATACAGAAAAAGATTCAAAAGTACTGTATACATATAAAAAGGATAAATCATCATATTTACCGGAATTGTTTCATAAAATAAATCCATCAACATAGTTTTCCCTCCTCCAACACTCCCATAAATGTATACACCCTTGGGAGCTATTATTTTTTGGGGCTCACTTTTTTTCTAAAAAAATTAAACAAGGATTTTCCTGCAGGCCCTGCATACACAGGTCTCTGAAAAGCTGCGACTTCGTGGTAAACGTCCTGAAGATGTTGCATCACTTTTTCTTGATAGTCATCTTTACTTAAAGTTCCATCTGCAACCTTTTGTGAGTAAACATGCCAAGGCCCTTCATGGTTTACTGGTTTGTTTTGAACTTGTGAAGAATATAACTTTATGCATTGAGTGCAACATTTCCAATGATTGTTCAAGAGAGAGGAAACAGAAATCATTGGACTTCGACTGAACATTTTACTCTTTGTCACCTGACTGAATCTTTCAAGGAAAATAATAACATTATATAACCTACAAGCTATTTCACGTCACAGTATCTTGCCATACATATAGCTCTTTACAAGAATAGAGCCAATATGTTTTACCTAATAGGTAAGTACAATTTAATTGTCAATATAACATTTTACATCCATTTTTTCATGATTTTAAAATGTTAACTGCTCACGGGTGCTCCTTTCTTCAGTTTCAGTACCTACTTTTTTATTTGCTTGTCAAGTTGTCACTTACGTCAACCAACATTGATTTGACAATGACAAGACTGTATATGCCAATGTCAGACATTATTGGTGACATTTTTTTTTTGGTTGATTCTCTCGTTTTAATGAGGAGGCAAAGGGTACTACTAGCCCATGCAGCCAAATTGTGGTTGACATACCTAAAAAAAAAAAATGTATGCAAATAAATGAGGGATTTTCCGTGACACAAATTAAAAAAAGAAATAGTTCCAGATGACTTCATAGATGGCGCTTAGTAAAAGGCGAGAGAAAAAGTTCCATACAAAAAGCAAAAAATTCACGGGATTGGCATTTAAAAAAAATAAAACTTAGTAAAAAAAACAACTAAAAAGTAGGTATCAATATTGTGATTTATGCAACTGTCAAACTGTTATGTGTTTTTTTTTCTTCCTCTGGTTGACAGGAAAAAGCGCACCATATAGGTTCAGCCATTATTACGACTCGGCTTTCATAAAACGCTATCTGTTGAGACTTTTTAATACTATTTTTTTTCTTAATTAGCTATCAGAAAAATCGCTCATTATTTGAATTTCGACCATGGAAAAAATGAAAAATCGAAGTTCTTGTTCTTTTGAACAAGAACTTCGACTTTTTTCAGCTCTCTCTCGAATTTAGAAAAATACTTTGATTTCAAATAAACAGTCTTCTACTACACAAGTACACACTTTGCAATGTGTTGCTTGTATGGCTCACCGGCACCGTTCGCCGAAACCAGTGTCAGCAGGGGCGCAGCTGCCGCCATACCAGCCGTATCAATTAGACAGGGCCCCGGGCTCCAGTGGCCCCGAGCCAGTGCCGTAACAATATGGTGGCCCCCAGGTGGGTCAGTCAGAAAAGGAACCCCGTCATGGCACTGGGAGGATGACACTGGGAGGCTGGACCCAAGCCGATGTATTTACAATAGGGCCCCGAAGAGCGTAGTCTGGGGGGTAGTAGCTACGCCACTTTTAGGGTTAAAATCGTTGCAAATAGCATTTTTGAAATATTTATTAACGTCGTATATGCCTGAGTAAGTACATAAGTAGGAGTAAAAATAAGACAATATAAAAACAGTAGACAACAATTTAAGCTAATTTATTTTAAGATGAGTCAACTCCATGTCACGTTACAATGCAGCACCTCTATTGGGCCGTAATAGCGGTAAATTTGCAATTAATTTGGGTGTATGTGCCTGTTGTTGATGTGCTTGGCTGTACCTTGGTACCTAGGCACCACACCAATAAAGATGAAGACATAAGTCTTGGCCTCCAGTAATAAGGATCTCCATTCGGGTCCGTCCTGCGCCATCTCCTGCCACATGACCAGATCTGATGGTTTGGCGAGGTCCAGAAAGACTTGCGCAAGCTGCACGCTGATGACTGGCAGGAGATGAAGACTATATTTACTAGTTCTAAGATAAGCCGCATAGGACTCTGAAGTTTCCTAGCTTGCTGGCTCAATTGAATCGAATTTCCTTTCGAATATGCATTTTCCTTGTATTTTGCACACTTGTTTCGATTGAACGTCAGAGCGACATTCATTGTCTTTTCGAGATTAAAAGGAAGTATCCCGATTACTGAGTTTATCCTCTCTGGCGTTCAACATACTTGCTAAATTCCCACTATAGATCTGTTCAGTACCTAGTCTCGGCATGAAAAGTTGACAAACTCATTTTCGCATTTATAACATGTATAGACACTAGCTTTCGCCCTCGGCTTCGCAAGCGTTAATTTCGTTTTTGACCTATTTTACCCCTTAGGGGTCGGTTCAGCGGCGCTGAACGTAAAATCTTAAAAGTTTGCAGGGAGGTTCTATCTCGCAAACTTTAGAACTAACGTACATAGACGTTTCGTACTTAGACATTCCGTAGCGGAGTCCTATTTATCCATACTAATATTATAAATGCGAAAGTTTGGATGTGAGTTTGTGAATTTGTGAGTTTGTGAGGATGTTTGTTACTCAATCACGCAAAATCTACTGGACGGATTTCGATGAAATTTGGTACAGAGGTAGATAATGACCTGGAATAGAACATAGGCTACTTTTTATCCCGGGAAAAAGCACTGTTCCCGTGGGAAATTCACGCGGGCGAAGCCGCGGGCAAAAGCTAGTATAGTATAAATATGCACAGACATAAATACTCCTCCTATTAAAAATATTTCTGTGAGCATAGCGAGCAGAATTATGGAAATTCGACCCCTTCGGGGTGAAATTGGTGAAAAATGATCAGCGGTTTCGTCTCTGCATTGATATAGCCGGAGTACCTAGCAACCAATCAATCCAGCGTCCAATTTTATGTAAGTAGCTTAGCTAGGGTACGAACATAAATAATTTTCTTTCTTTGTTGCAAGTTGTAAATCAGTAACATTACTGCCATTATAGTTACCTACTTACTTTTAAGAATATAAGTAAGTATATCTACCTAATCTTAGGGGAATGTGGATGACTTTTTTATTGCCCGGGTTGGAGATTTATTACTACTTAAGTAGGCACCTACTTATTCTCTTGGCAAAAAAAAAACAAAAATAACCCTTGTCGTCGGGACGAGGCCATAATACTCTGAGAAAGCAGGATGTGGTCATTTTTAAATTGAAATCGACGTCCCGACTGCATTGATGCAAAGTGCTTATTGCAATCAACAATCACATATTATACATGACATCCTCTTTTTCTTGACCAATTTAGGGCAGGACTGCTGAAGCTAAAAGTATATAAAACTTTTAATTTCTACGGTTACTTTCACTATTTGTATATTCAAATATATTTTTTTTTTATTAAATTAATTTCCAGGAAAATATAAGACTTGAACATGAACATTATTTGATGTAGGCATGTCAGAACATTAAAAAAATTATGTGACTTTTTAGAGCCAATGTGCTCAGTTAATCCTAACACAGAAAACTGTGCAGAGGATCCAAAATATTTATGAACGCCATGTTTGCTAAAAACTCTTGGAAAATATTTTATAAAATGCAGTTTATGTCTACTTAACCATACCGTAGAGCCCTAGTCAGTTTGTTTTTTCTTAGGATTGGCCATATTGGCAAATCCTAAGAATCATTTATTTATTTTTTGTATGTGCAAGGCACAGCCCTGAATAAAGGCAGCAGAGCAGATGCTGCACTGTACCGCTTGCGAGTTTCATTTACGAATTAGGTAAGTACTCACCTACTTCTTTTTTTACGTCTGTCTGCCGCCCTGCCTCCTGGAAATATGTCTGGACGGTATAAAGGCAAAGACATGCTATTTTCATCCTTTTTATGTATTCCTGACGTGTTATTACCCGCAACGGCGGAATGGTTAGATATGATGTTAGGATGGTACACACTGAGGTATTTTCTTAAGTTTCTACATTACTTAATTGTGCAAAAACTAAGTAACTAAGCTCGATCTTGTTTATGATAGCAGTATGAATGAATGAGTATTTATTTGAATTTGATAAGGAAAGTATACAGAAGATGAGAGAAGATATTAGAATATATATATAGTTAGTTTTTTTAATTTTTTTGTCATCGCAAATTAATTAACATTTAATGTATCCAAAAGTTTTAAAAATCTTAGTTTAAAGTACAAACTTAATGCTTGAAAATGAAAAACTACTGTAGGCCTACGAGTACCTACACATGTAAATTATTAGGTATTATTTTTATTTGTCGAAAATAATTTCATTTAAAAGAATTTTATGTCATAACTTTCATCATCATCATCATCGTCAGCTTTCTGCTACCCACTGCTGGGTATAAGCCTCCCTCTGTCTACGCCAAGCATCTCTATTCTGGGCCATCCCAATCCAGTTCTTGCCAGCAATATTCCTTACATCGTCGACCCACCTAGCAGCCGGATGTCCTACGCTTCGCTTTCCGTCTCTTGGATACCACTCGGTCACAGCCTTACTCCACCTTTCATCGTTCCTTCTTGCCAGGTGTCCCGCCCAGTTCCATTTTAGAGTTGCTACTCTAGAGAGTACGTCGTGAACTTTCGTTCGACGGCGGATCTCCGTGTTGCGAACTCGATCTTGTAATTTGATGCCGAGCATGACTCGTTCCATGGCTCTTTGCGCCACCGCAATCTTGTGCATGGTACCTTTTGTAAGAGTCCATGTCTCGGCACCGTATGTGATCGTGGGCAGAACACACTGGTTGAAGAGGCATAACTTTAATTGTATTTAATGTATTCTTTTTGTATCCACATATAGTAGGTAACTATTCTTTTATTATCCTG
>CM031585.1:10555240-10575429 GCA_018467065.1 Ephestia elutella
TATATTACCTATTTATAATGAATAAATAAAAAATTGTTATGTTTCTCTTAATTCTCTTTTCTTCTTAACATTAGTTTTCTCTGAACATCTACAGTAATATATGAATAAATCTCGGAAGACGAGGACAGGATAATTTAATGATCAAACGAACTTACCTGAAGTGAAGTTCGATCTTAATTATCCTGTCCTCGTCGAAGAGATTTAGGCTCCCTCCCTCCCTATGTTACTCCCTCTAATGTTAACTCAGGAAAAGGAGAATGGATGGGACTGTGCTTTATCTACTCTACTCTAAAAAGAATGAGGTGATCGGGCTGGCGGGCCGGCGGGCCGCAACGTAGAAGAGGGGGATGTTTCTTTCTCTTTCCTTTTCTACGATGCTAAACGAGTGGTGCGAATAGGTTCGGGCGTAGCGGGGCTACTACAGTAATATATGAATAAATCTCTTCGACGAGGACAGGATAATTAAGATCGAACTTCACTTCAGGTAAGTTCGTTTGATCGATTAAATTATTTCGGATAGCTTCAATCAATTATTAGCCTCTAGTAACCATGTAAGTAATAGTAAGTAGGCACATTATGATTTCATTAATTACATGCCAGTAACATCAGTTTATAATGTAAAGTTGCGCCCCGGGGCTCAGCTTCCATGGGAATTTCGGGATAAAAAGTACCTCAGATATTATTAATAGATATTATTCTATTATATTACTTTATCAAAATCCGTCCAGTAGATTTTGCGTGATTGATTAACAAACATCCACACATCCCCACATACACACATCCAATCTTTCACATTTGTATAGTATAGGATGTACGACAACGTGAATGTAATGAAGTAGGTACCTACATATAACAAAATTATACCTACCTTAATTATAATAGCTAGGTACTCGTACCTATTCATATTTATAATGGTCCCTTTGTATTCAAATATTTACGCAGTTAATTTAAGAACAAGTCATCCGCGTAGTAAGTATCCTTATTTTAGCATAGAGCATTTATACTTATTACACGACTGCCCAAAAAAGGTGTGTGATGTTCTCAGGGTTTGGCGAAATATACAGATTATACAGCCACAAAGTAGTTAAAAGGGTAATACAGCCCTCTCCCATTGCAGCGCCCGTCAGGGTCCTTAATTAACACTATTTATAAGCTTTGATTTTATTTTTGATTTTGAGAATTCTTTATCCCTCCGTCTAATTCATAAAAAGTTATAGATAGTTTTACTAACAACATGATGCCAGAGAAACTATCATATGAAACTCACTATACATATAATCTATCCCGGGTATAAATCCTATATACCTACCTATGTATAACAGACCACTTTGATTATCAAACCAATTTCTCTGAGATTTCACATGGTTTCTGTAGTAATTAATTAAATACGTCTGTTTTTTTTTCAATTCATACAGGGGGTGACATTTTATCGCCCCCAGCTTTTTCGGAGCAGGTTTTGAGTAAGTTTCCAGAAAAGCAAAAAGTGTCAATTTTTTTACGTTACATTTTTTTTTACAAATTTTTATTTATTTTTACTTTACAAATGATATAGGAAACGTTCTGTATTTTTTATGAAATTAAAAATCACCGAACGAAATTGTCTCAGTTAGGTAAATACTTGACTTGAGTAATTATTTTTTGCAATTGACGATAACTTATCTTATTGTATACATATATAAACTGGTTATATAACGTATGTTACTATTTAGAGATAATTTAGTGCATGCCTATAAAGATATAGATTAATTTAAAATTACATAAACTGCAATTATATAGCACTTATACTAATACAAGGTTATTTTTACTAACAACCTTCCTAGGGGTGAAAGTACTGATAAATATGAACATCTTTTTGTATGGGACCGACTCTGAAATCTCAAAATAAAATCAGCTGTTTTATACATTTTGGGGCGAGGCATTTTGGGCATTGCAAAATGTATGGAACAGCTGTTTTTTTTTTTTGAGATTTCAGAGTCGGTCCCTTACAAAAAGATGTTTATATTTATGAGTACTTTCACCCCTAGGAAGGTTGTTAGTAAATTAAAACTAACCCTGTATAAATGATATATAATGTGTACCTATACTTAGGTACCTACTTAATAAACAAGTAAATAATTGTAGTCAAAATAGTAGTGTATGTGTATCTGTATGTCTACAGATACACATACACACAAGTACACAGACACGTCAAACTTATATCAACCCTCTTTTTGCTAAGAAAAATGTTAAATGTGTGTTAGAAATGTACATTATTTATTTATTGAAAAATGTAATATCATTCCATATATAGTCATATATTAATGTAATGTAGGTACTCCATCTCCTCGAACCTGTCACTGGAGCACTAGACAGACAGACATGCACTTGTGATGAGACAGAGTTGTCTCTGTGAGATTTTTAATTTGTGGCATCGAGCTGTCTAACGGAGCAGAGATAAAAATTATCTTGTTGAAGAATACACAGTCTGGACACACCGGTATCCAAATATATTCGTATTACGAAAAACTGCGTCCCAGGTGGTTCTACTGTGGTCAAAGTCAAGGTTACCTTCGGAACTGACCTAGGGAACCTAAATTGCTCTTGAACTCGCTCACACAGTGGCCTCAATTGTGTTGTGTATGCCCCATCTAATGCATCGGTTAACAACCTCTAGTGTCAAGGTGCCTGCTGTTGTTTGCAGTGTGAAACGAACTCCCAAAACTATCAAGCAGGACACGTGAGACACTCACGATCGACATGTCACGAGAACATCCCGTCCGAATTACTCATTCGAAAAAATATTGATTTGACAATAAAACCATTGCATACGTTGATTGTTGTGTTTTGCATGCGTAGAATTGTAGAGTAATCATCATATCTACTTCGAAAATACTGCCTCTGATGGATCCACTTCATTTAATTTTCAGGATAAAAAATAAATCTAAATATCTAAGTAATTTTAATTTGGTTATTCGCCATTGAATTTAATTGCATTGCAATTAAAAAATCTTACATTTGATTTATTTAGTTTTTTTGTGAAGTCTAAAAACATCAAAAATTTCAGAACTGTACCTACAGTAAGTGCATGCAAAGTAATTTTGTAGGCAACACGCTATCCAATAAGTTTTTCACGGACATCAAGTGTTGCTTTGTTACTTGGCTACCTACTAATATTGGTAAGTCTCTATTTGAGATTGGCTACAAACAAGTTTATATTATTGTAAATAGTTATTTTTAAGCTTAAAGAAAATCTGGGTGCCGATTTGTACGAATACACAGTGATGCTGAATGCGTTTGCGTGCGTATTGCCATGCTAAACCGTAAACTGGCCACAAAGTCTAGGGTTGCCAACCGGGCTTTAATATAATAGTACCTACCTACCTACGCAAAAATTCTATAAGTACATATATAGGGTTATTTTTAACCGACTTCCCAAAAAAGGAGGAGGTTATATGTTTCGATGTATGTATGTTTTTGTTTATGTATGTTCGCCGATTTCTCCGCCTATGGTGGACTGATTTCCGAAATTATTTTTTTATTCGAAAGAGTGTATTCCCAAGTTGGTCCCATTTTAACCACGTCTGAATCTGTCAATAATTTTAAAGATACCTAACAAAATATTAAAATGCTAACATTGGATTATAGAGCAAAAGCCCGCGACAGCATGCCCATCGTTATTTTATGAAAACTCAAGATTCTCTTTGCATGTCCCCAACACAGAAATAGCGATTATCGACTATAATAGTTGCATCATGATTACTTAGGCAGATAATTCGTAGCAATTTTATTTAAAGTGGTAACTCAATTGCCTCAAAGTTAAAGATTTTTAAAGATTTTATTCGGAATAATATTAGAAATCATGCCATCTATTTCCAAGCATTTGGTGCAGATATAAACCCCTGTTATTGTAACTTTACTAATTTATAGTTATATTTGTTTTATTATAAAAGCTGAATTTAATGTTACTTTGAGAGGTCCCCAAAGGTGCTTTTTATACCTGCCTACCTGCATAAGCAACTAAGATCCAAATTTCATGCCTAGTCGCTAATCTATTTTATCCGTATATCCCACACAGAGAAACATTCAGCATTTTTAAAATGAGAAAGGTTTGGCCGTCGCGGGCTCTTGGTCTATTTATGTGCCAAAAATAATGGAATTCTGACATGTTTTGACGTTTCAAATCAAATTGACATAAAAAGTTTCAATTTCTTAATTTTCGGCTAGTGAAAAAATAAGTTTAAGTTTTCATGACAATAAAATTAATGAAAATTATAGGTGCACAAAAAATTATAAAATATTTTTTTTTTCCAAAAAAATGGACCGACTTCCATCATAAAACTTAAAATCATGAAATAACATATAGGCAGATTAATCAAAAAGAAAAATGTGTTGGCATGCTACTTATCACTTAAAAAACTATACATCTTAAAAATGTAACATTTTACAAACTCGTTATTTTAAAAACGTTTCATTTTACAAACTTTTTTTTATAAATGTTTTACTCTACAAATGTATCGAGTATAAAACTTTAATTTTATAAAGTTTTATTTCATCAAATAACTCTCTTAACAAAAACATCACTTTACAAACCTACTATAGGTAAATTTTTAAGGGATAGCAGCTTCTTTGGCCAAAAGCTAAGCAATGCCAATGACAATGTACGTTGCCTCAGAGATTCGCTCTTGATGGGCTTGACAATTTAAAGTTTTTTTTAACCTGAACCTAACTTCTTTTACCACAGAAAGACTTTGAGGGCTCAAAGTCTTTCTGGGTGGTCATAAAAAAATAACCTGAACCTAACTTCTTTTCTGCCCTCAAAGTCTTTCTGGGTGTTCATAAAAAAATATCCTAAACCTAACTTATTTTCTGCCCTCAAGTCTTTTCGGCTGGTCACAAAAAAAAATAACCAGAACCTTACTTCTTTTCTGCCTTCAAAGTCTTTCCGGGTGGTCATAAAAAAAATAACTTGACCTACTTGATTTCTGCCAATAATAATATTTTTTTTATTATTTCAAAAATAACTTTCATTAACTATTTATTAAAAACCATACCATGTTCTTAGTAATATATTTAATGATTACCTTCTCAATAAACAAATTTAACACTAACAAAATTATATCCTGAACGTTGATTTTTAAAAGCAAACATCTCTATGCGGTGAGACTAGCACCAAGAAGTTCCTACACTTTACTTCCTTCCTACCTACGTCGCTTTGCTCCTCGCAACCTAACCTACTATCTTTTGTTAATCATGTAAATAACTTACAGCTCAGATCGCTTGGAGACAAATATTGTACTTAAAACTTCATATCTTTTAATTTTGGAAAATGATATATATCAAACGATGTATTTGCCATAAGATATATTGTCTAACGTTGTTTTACCAATTGCAAATTTGTTAAATAATTTGTTTGTAAAATAATATTTTGTAAAACCAATATTTGTCTATTCATTTGTTTGTAAAATGATCATTTTTTTAAAGGATGAATTTGTCAAAGCAGATGTTTTTAAATGTTTAGTTTTACAAACGTTGTTTGTAAAATGATGGTTTTATAAAAAATAATTTATAATATTAGGGTGTACCATATTCACCCCTAGGAAGGTTGTTAGTCAATTAAAAATCATACTGTATATATCTTGGTTCATCTACTTTACAATTGTTTTTGATGACAAGATATCAAGTCGAGTCAGGTTTTTCATGAATAGAAAATTATGAATAACAAATATTATATTTTTGCACTTTCCTACAAATAAGGTATTTTTAGAGTGTACTGGGCAGATATTTTAACAGCTTATTTTGAAATATACTACCTATATTTTGATGATGAAATATTAGCAACCCTATCACAACACCCATAATCTCTCTGTACGGAGGATAACTTTATGCTCGTAAAAATACTTATATCTCTATTGAAGAAAATTCCATAGAAGACAGTGCAGAACAGTCTGTTCGAATTCTCTCTCATGTAGAACAAATTACGAGTGAGTACAGCACCACAGGCGGCTTACACCAGCGAAACAGTTAAAAGTACTTCCTCCTCCTACTTGTCATATCATATTCCTTATGACTGAGGGTCGTGGATTGGAATGAAACACACACAATGATTGTCTTGTTTGCAATGTTATTGGAGTGGTTCGCCATTGCCTTCTCCGTTTCACACACTAGCTGATAATCATCAGCCAGAGTGCAGGTTTCCTCACGATATTTTCCTTCACCGAAAGCAAGTGGTAGTCGTTGAAAACTACTGGTACCATACAAGAGTCAGATTGGCATACAAACTCATAGCTCGGGCAGGATTTGAACCTGAGACCTTTGCAGCCACAGGCGGGCGCCCTACCACTCAAAAATCACAAATTCATGAACTTACATCATAACTTTCGCATTTTAATATTAGTAATAGATAGTAGTAATATACAAAATTAAAAACACAGATATATGTATATATTATACAATATTTACATACATACATATTATCACGCCTTTTTCCCGTGAGGGTATACAAAATTTGTAAGTACCTATACATGTATATATACTCGTAGGTATCTAAATGTTTTTATTTTAAGAAAAAATGTAACGATATTTTAATATCTCTTATACGATACATATATATCTCACTAGCTGTGCCCAAGGCTCCGCTTTCGGGATAAAAAGTACCTACCATATTGCCAGGTTTTATCCTGCCTGTAGACAAAATTTCAACGAAATCCGGCCAGTATTTTCTTGGTATAATCGTAATACTTTTGCGTGAAATAGTACTCGTAACAAACATCCAAGCCTCACCACACACATACAGACCTACGTTTTTTAAATTACGACACCTACTTAGTTATTTGATAGAGATGATGCCAATTTTATAGGAAGCATAGAAGGAACGAAGGAAGCAAATAATGGCCCGGACTACACTACATGGTTTCCGGTGCTATGATTATAAAGCCTTGTACTGTACCTAGACTAAAATAATGTTTTGACAAAAATGTTTAGATTTACCGTGAAAAATTATATGATGTTGCCGTTGTCACTGTAACCGCCATCCATCAACAAACTTCACTTTCTTTCTATCCATCCACGCAACGCTGATAACGATTTAATCAGAACAAAATACTATTTTTCTTACGTTAAAAAATGCTAATGTAGGTACCTACTTTTATTACTTACTTAAGATCCCTGACATTCTTGTAGTGTAGGACACAACGAACTATTGGTAGGACATGACATAATTTAAATTTGTTAATTACAATGGTCCGAAAAAGATCCTTGAGCGACGCCAAATGAAATTACTCTCATTTACTTCTCACTTTCAGCATCTTGGGAGTGATTGATGTAATCATTGTAATACATAGGTATCTCTGTAAAAAAAATGGATAGTTCATTTGAAATTGATCAAAATCTCGCTAACTATAAATAAACACGGCACATCATTACGTTAAAATCTTCAGAATCTTGTTGTTCCTGCGGAAATTAATGTAAATAGATGAATTGCATAGGAAGATTGATTTGACATTTCAAGGGGTGACCTTTATCGGTGGGTGGTTTTCTCGTTATCGTCGCAAAAGCCGGAGGGTGGTCCACATATGCGGGTTCAGCTGCGCAAGTTTCGCACGCACGCTACGCTAGGTATACTATTTGTGGCACTTTGCATGATATGCTTTCCGCACTTAAGATATCCGCAACCAAAACAATAGCAGTTACGTAGATACTACATTCTAAAACAAAAATATGTACGAAGATTTTTGTAAGCTCGCTAAAATACGATGTTCCAAGTCCACTGACGAACCGAATAAAAAATGTACCGCAACTGTAAGATATCACGAATTGCATAGAGAATTAACAAGTTCACATAGAGGTCACGGACTTTTGGTTACACGAGTTTCAAAATTAGATATGTATTTATTCTTTAGACGGTGTTTCCCAAAATATATTCTATAGCTCTATTTGAATACCTAGTAAGAGTTTGAAAGCAAATGCTTCTAGACATGTCTGGGTAACAACCGCGGCATACAAAAGTGCCCGAGACATCTTGATTCATGAGCAATTAAGGTGGCTCCCGGCAGCCAAAACAATCGATCGCTGCAAATGGCCTCGTTACACACACACGTCAGACAGCCACGGGACATGATGTCCTCGGTATACCTAGTTCATTTATCAGCGAAAATAATAGGCACTGGTTTACTGCTACTTGGATATCATCATTTTGAAAAAATTATATATTTTCCAATGTAACTAGAAATTTCGTTCATTAAAGGACGACTTTCTAGAATGTGTATTGGAGATGGACGCACATAAATATTATAAACATTTTCTTGCGCTGAGTGGAAATCAAACGAACCATCTATGGAGATCAAATGTTTTTACGAAATGACGATGTAGTAGTAGAACTACTTATTTCTTTTCTTAAAATGTTTTTGGTTCATGTTACACATACATGTTGAATCATAAAATTAATATTTAATTTAAAATATAAAAAAATAAATGTTTAATGTGCGCAACGCAACATTATCGCGTCCTTGCTTCTCAAGATAAGACGGTTACTTATTTATAATAATCACTTAATTTTCAATTACCTAAACGATATAAATGTATATAGTTTTATTTTATTTCAATTTTATATTTGTGTATCTACTTAAGTACCCACAGTAGGTAATCAGTGTGAAAAATATAGCAATACTTGTGTAAGTACATATATTGAATCTAATTAGGTACCTACATGAATTTGGTGGGCTATTAAATATGATGTATTATATTAAAAAAAAATTAAAGAACAAATAGATAAAGCAGTAAAGCACATATTTACATTTATTTTTATTAATCTTTATCAGTTAGTTATGGTTCCTTTTCCACACCACCCTAGAGGTAAGAACCCTATGGTGCGCTTTTTTTAAAGAGGTATCCCCAGTAGGCCTAGTCCTCTCAAACTTTTTGTAAAAACATCAATATTTCGAGCGAATTAAAGAACTACTGCCTGGAAATGTTCACAATCTGGACCGGGTGACCCAAAATCAAAGTAACGTACGTTGAGATTGGGTAATGTGTCAGGAACTCAGGAATTGTGTCACTCATCTAAACTGAGACGGTATGTTTGCACGTAGATTTTATTAGTTGAGGGCAGTGTCTTGCGAATGTGGATAGAGTCGGTGACCACCTACGTTACATGCTCAATGCCGCGCCACACCAGAGTCCATACCGGCACTTGACTCCTGAGAGTTAGGTTAGGAAATATGACCCATGTGTGTGATTATTGCACCAAATTTTTATGTCACATTGGCTGTTGCCATCCCAACCAATACTTTAACCCAAGACAAGACATATTTCCGCCTTAATGTAGGTCACTGTTCACTCTTAATTTTATCAATTTTTATTATATTGAATCCAACCTTATCACTTAAATTACCTAAGTAGTTACCAACATTAATGAGATTACAGTAACCAGTAACTTCATCACGTGTAAAATTGTTAATTTTTAATTTTTAGAAAGTTTAAATAGTATTATTATTTTTATTTTTAAACTTCTTACATATTGTACTATATGTACGACGTCGTACCTACCTACATCAAATAACTAATTTGTTTTTTTCTTGCAATATATGATATCATACAACTTTCGTACAATCCATCCAAAATTTTATAATTTTATCAACAATGCAATTAAGTTTTGTGGTGGCGGCCACGCACTATTTTCCCTTGTTGATAAAATTGATAAATGAAATTCATGAATCCGTTCTTAATTCACTACCTGACTACAAAAGTTAATACATATTCCTTTCGGTGATAGATTTACACGCAAATATGATATGGAAAAGATTGTTGACAAACAAGTGCACGGGTGCAGTGAGGATTGATATCTGCAAATGCACCTTCTCTTCTCGTCGCAGTCTGCAGTCATATCAGACGCACTCAGTGAATGCTACATTATCTACTGTGATATGCTAAAAATAAAAATTAAGTAGACGCTTAACATAGGTACTTTATGACGTATTGTCGAGAACTCAGCGCATTCGTGGGAAATTTTGTAACGCAAAAGAAAATACTAGACTAGGGTAATTTCACTACCTACTTTAATTCACTTTAATTAATGTGTATATAAAAAGAAGTACCTAGGTAGTTAAGTATATATTAGAGATAACAAAGTTTGTTTGCAAATGTGGCTTTGTAATTTATAAGAATCTATTCTTTAAACTATCTCCAAAAAAACGAATGAAAACCGCCATAGTCAATTAGTGTTCATCTAACACTAAATTGGCTATGGCATTTTTCATTAGTTTTTGTACTAACATTGTCTAATTGGTCGCTGTCGTTATCGCCTGCGGTCGAAGCCCCCCGTCTTGTCCCACGTTAGGTACGGCATCGAGATTACACACATGCCTGAACTCTGATAGCCTCGTTTTTGCATCACTAGAAATATCATCTTTACCCACACTTCACTTATAGGCCAGAGCATCTATAATTATAACACCCATTTACTTTATTTGGAAATTTTATAACAGTTGTTACTTCAACCGAATCAAGCAATATTTCATTAGATACCATATGATAAGCATATGATCTGTCTACCAATATTTAAATAGTACTTGGTAACAGCGACTTCGAATGAAAATTAGAATATCTATTAGTATTCTTGATACATCCCCAACCAATCGTGATAGAATCTCGATCGACAAGTCTGTCGCCCCTTTGGGCTGGATGGAGCTACGTTACATACTCATGGAAGTTGAATCAATCATTAGCTAATTAAAATTTGCGATGCGTGACGAGAACTAAAAGTGCCTTACCCACTTATAAGCTGCACACGTGCCTGTCAATGAACTTCCAGACCATACTCGCGTGTATTGTCCTCACACCGAGGTGATACCGAAGTTTTTTCAAATTAAGTTGAATTTGAAAATTACAACCCAAACCTTGCTTGCAATAGCACATGTATTCTCCTCATCCACACTTCTATTTATGATATTTGGATACGAACAGACATGAACGAAACGTAGGTACAAATTATACACATGCATCATTATGATTTGATAAACCTGGTCAGTAAGAAGATCTGGTGGACATTACACACTCTATTTTTCATACACAATACCGAAAAGTTAAAAAAATATATACTAACGGGCAAATACCAGGACATTATCGGTACGAGCGAGGAAGTTATCCGGCTCTGTATGCGTGACAAAGGTGCGCGACGGCACAGGACCATCAGCCTGCACGCCAGGTGGCGGCGGTCGTCGCTCGAACCGCTCCATCAGATCCGGGGGTACTCGTGGTAATTCTCGACCTGTCGTGTTAGGAGCCTGTGTGAAGCCTAGTTTCGCGAGTAGGCTCTCTCGGATTACTCGAAGGCTGTGTTCCCGGGCGTTCTCGTAAGTGCGGCAGGAGGCGCACGCGTCTTGCGCTGGAGGAGGCGGTTCTTGAGGGCAGGCGAGGTCAGCAGCGCCAGCCGCCAGCCAGGCAGCCAGCAGCAGCAGGCTCGCGGGCCTGGCCCGCGGCCCGCGCGACGCGCCCAGCGGACGCGTGGTGCGGCAGAGCGGGGAGGCGGCGGCGTAGCGCGAGGAGCGATGTGAGGCCGCGGGCGGCGCGTGCGACACTGCACACGTATCGGAGTCCGGCACTCGCGCGCCATGCGGCCGCGGCGCGGGCGTCGCGAGCTCCCCGGACGGCTGCAGCCGCCATACCCCCCGTCGCCGCCGCCGCCACGCAACCCCGCCTGAAGCTCAAGGCTGACTCATCAGCACACATGGACACCTGAATCACCCATGTTTCACATGTTTCAAATAGCATCCCGGAAAATCAATTTTCTTTTTAGGTGGCTGGACCATACCTACCTATATGAGTACATTACCTTCGGTGCGCTGCACCCAAATTTTATAGAAATTGTAGCCGTATGCTGTATTCGTATTGTAGAACACGAATTAGAATTAGGTAGTCAACGCTTTTACAAAGCATTACATAAAAATCCGGTCAAGTGCGAGTCAAGCTCGCGCACCGAGGGTTCCGTACCCAAAAAGCTTCTCACATTATAGCTCTAACTAAAATACCAACTAGTTTCAAAAACAAACTTAACTTTGCGGTTCGATCCCTAGATTCATACTGCATCGAGCGCAAAAATAAGTTTGTAACACTTTTTTAGTGTTCCGTACCTCAAAAGGTAAAAACGGAACCCTTATAAGATCACTTTGTTGTCCGTCTGTCTGTCGGTCCGTCTGTCTGTCAAACTTTTTTTCAGGAACGCTAGGTATCAAGTTGAAATTGATATTGAATACTCGGATCCACAGTCTCTTTCTGCAAAAAAATAATCAAAAATATACGTAACGCGATCAAGAGATATTACCATAAATGTTACGAATTTTCGCATATTTTGCGATTTCAGGCAGCAATCAAAACCTGTAGGGTACTTCCCGTTGTTCTAAAATTATGAAATTTGGCAAAAAGCAAGGTCTAACAGTACTTATACAGGAATAAATCTGAAAGTTGTATGTAAATATGTTGTTGGAAGTCAGAAAAAAAGTGTTACAAACTTATTTTTGCGCTGGATTCAGTATGAATCTTAGTGATCGAACTGCAAAGTTAAGTTTGTTTTTGAAAGTAGTTGGTCTTTTAGTTAGAGTTATAATGTTAGATGCTTGCCTGTACGAAACCTCGGTGCGCAAGTTTGACTCGCACTTGGCCGGTTTTTTTTAGACTTCCAACAACATATTTACAACTTTCAGATTGATTCCTGTATAAGTACTGTTAGGCCTTGCTATTTGCCAAATTTCATAATTTTAGGTCAACAGGAAGTATCCCATAAGTTTTGAATGCTGTCTGAAATCGCAAAATATGCGAAAATTCGCAATATTTACGGGAATATCTCCTGATTGGGTTGACATAAAATTTTGATTATTTTTTTGCTGAAAGAGAGCATGGATCCGAGTATTATTCGATATTAATTACAACCGTTCCTGAGAAAAAAAAGTGACAGACAGTCGGACAACAAAGTGATCTTATAAGGGTTCCGTTTTTAGGTACCTTTTGAGGTACGGAACCCTAAAAATGGTGTGATCAATCCTAATCGCAAAGGAGGAATTTAATACCAACATGTCTGATGATCAGGGGACGAAGGACTATATAGCATCATAGAGAAGCACCGACTGTTAATATTGTAGATAGATCTCCTTGGTAATAAAAGAGCCAACGAACAAGACTTGCATGTATTACCTACTAGACCTAAACGAAAGAAAAAATCCTAAAGTGTATTTTTTCTTTGCCTAACTGTTGAAAAAATACACTTTTAATTTAGCGACACTTCTAATCGGTTCGATTCGACCGAGGCCGACCGTACTCTCGGACGAACTCTACCGCGGATGTTCCAGAGCTAAGTCCAGAGCCAATTCATTGAACTAACTTGCTGAAAAGGAAATAAAAAGGAATAAGAAGTATTAGAACTAAAATAAACTATTATTTTAGTTCTAAACTACTATATCTCCGAACTATACAGGGTGTTTTTTTAAATCATTGGCATCCTTTCTACTGGTGAAAGTACTCATGAACATGAGAAACTTTTTGTATGGGACCGACTCAATCCGATGGAAAAAAATCTGCTGTTCCATACTATTTTCCAATACCTACTCACCCGAAATGTATAATACAGGGAATCTACTAACGTACATGACTCTACCTTGCCATTTCCTGTAGTTATTGTACGTCTTTGATTATTTAGAGATTAAATAGGTATTCAAAGTTGTACGTCTCTAAATGAAAAGGCGCACGCGCAGTGCATAAATGCACGCACGTCTAGATATATCCCAACTACTTAATATTATAAATGCGGTAGTGTGTTTGTTTGTATATTTATTTGTTTGGTTGTTATCTCTTCACGCTTTATCTAAAGTCCGTTTATTCATAATTGTCCTATTATGTAAACAATCTTACCATGTCTTTTTATGATTTTACAACAATATAAATTAAAATAGACTTTTTACGAAATTACTTTGGTGGTTATTTAATTATTTTCAACAAAATCTAACAAAAAGAACTGTGAAGATTGTTTCTATAATACGACAATTAAGAAAAAATGGAGTTTACAGAACCAATCTTCCTAAAATTTCGCATACACATAGTTAGACGTACTGAGAGGCATATAGAGTACCTTTCATCCCGGAAAAGGCACTGTTCTCGTGCAAAATGAACGCGGGCGAAGTCGCGACCAAAATCTAGTATACCTATTTTATAATCAAAGACGTAATTTTGGTAGGAATATAAATTCTATAATATCTGTATACCGACCGCACATACATAAGTAGGATTTATTAAGGCGGGAATTACGGCGTGAAGAGTTAGAACCTTGGCTCTTCATAGCCACGCTATTTGAGATCTGATAATGACAGTGAGAGCCTAGAGAGATATAGGTTCTCTTAGCAATTTTACACGAAAATGTTATTGTACCTCCTCTAAATAAACCTCTTAAAATTTACATATACCTATTGACTTTAAATTAATTTACAGGTATTCTACAGTAAAGTATTAAGTATTCTAAAGGCTTTTGTTGTGAACATAGCATTCTACAGTTAATACCTACTATAACGAAAAATATTGAACTTTACTTTTTCTTTATCTCGAAAAGTAATACTTCTAGATGTAGGTATTATGTAATGTATATTTTATTTTCTAATAACTATTGGCGGTGGTTCGCTTAGTATATTTTTTCTTTAGCGGTGATGCCCCGGTAACGTTCGTTCTAATAGATTTCTGTTTATTTTAACTGGAGCAGGTGGTAGTTTCGTTTATATTTCCAAAAGTAAATGTTTTGTCAGCAATCTGTTTAATGCTTCATGTCTCAATAAATTTAAATAATAATACACTGGCATGATACAGATATGTATTGAGCTGACTGGTTAGCTTGTAGCTATAAGTAAAATAGGTGTTTTTTTTTGGAGTGTGGACATTCTAAACTCTTATTGTAACAAACGGGTAAAATGATTCCTGTTTTTACATTCGAAATATTCAAAATAATTCCTTACAGGAAAAAATTAGAGGAATCGGCAAATTTTTTAAATGGTGTTTTTTATACCACAGACTTAAAATACTCTTTTATTCCCTTCGGCCGCTTTCGAAACCAAAATGTCTAAACCAGTTGCGAATAACTAATAATATATTTCTTTAACCGAAACTAGTTTCCAAATAATAATTATTTTTCTGTAACTCGTTACCAATTAAGAAAAATAATTCTGTTTCCGAAACCGGGATTTTTATATTTTTCAAAAACAGTTTAACTTCCTTACAAGGCCTTTCGAATGGACATTATGAATTTAGCTCTGAATATACCTACCTTATACAGGCTACACCTACAACCGGTGAGAGGTGTTAGTTTTGGACAAAACAAATTATTTTTACCCCTTATTGCCTTATCCAAAAGTTAACCGTTTCAGAGATATTTCACATTTTAGATGTTTTTAGAATTTTTTTTTTTAAATTTGATCTATACTATTTTGTAAAAAAAACTAATACATTTAACAAGGAAATGGATAATTTGGCCTCATTACCCGTATTTTTAACCGACTTCCCAAAAAAGGAGGAGGTTATATGTTTCGATGTATGTATGTTTTTTTTTTATGTACGTTCGCCGATTCCTCCGCCTACTGTGGACTGATTTCCGAAATTATTTTTTTATTCGAAAGAGTCTATTCCCAGTTGGTCCCATTTTAACCACGTCAGAATCTGTTCGGTAATTTTAAAGATACCTAACAAAATATTAAAATACAAACATTGAATTATAGAGCAAAAGCCCGCGACAGCATACCCTTCGTTATTTTATGAAAACTCAAGATTCTCTTTGCATGTCCCAACATAGAAATAGCGATTATCGACTTAATAGTTGCATCATGATTACTTAGGCAGATAATATGTAGCAATCGTATTTAATGTGGTAGCTCAATTTTCTCAGAGTAAAAGTTTTTTAAAGATTTTATTCCGAATAATATTAGAAATCATGCCATCCATTGCCAAGCAATTGGTGTAGATATAAACCCCTGCCAGTTAAAACCTAAATTATAGTTATATTTGTTTTATTATAAAAGCTGAATTTAATGTTACTTCCAGAGGTCCCCAAGGGTGCTGTTACCTATAAAAATCACTTTTGCTATCCATATAACCTGCATAAGCAACTAAGATCTAAACTTCATGCCTAGTGGCTAATTTATTTTACCCGTACATCCCACAAAGAGAAACATTCAGCAATTTTAAAATAAGTAAGGTTTGGTCGTCGCGGGCTCTTGGTCTATTTATGTGCCAAAAATAAAGGAATTCTGACATGTTTTGACATTTCAAATCAAACTGTCATAAAAAGTTTCAATTTCTCTTCGGCCTCTTAAAATAAGTTTAAGTTTTCATGACAACAAAATTAATGAAAATAGGTATTATAGGTGCACTAAAAATTATAAAATATTTTTTTTTCCAAAAAAAATGAACCGACATCCATCATGAAACTTAAAATCATGAAATAACATAAAGGCAGTTATCAAAAAGAAAGAAAAATGTATTGGCATGCCACCTACTGAACGAGGTGAAGTCGGTGCCAAAAATAAAATGCCTAACTAAACAATTACATAATATCCTTACTCCTGCACTTGGCACCGACTTCACCTCGTTCAGTAGGTGGCATGCCAATAGATACATTTTTCTTTCTTTTTGATAAATCTGCCTTTATGTTATTTCATGATTTTAAGTTTCATGATGGAAGTCGGTTCATTTTTTTTGGAAAAAAAAAATTCAAGGACACAATACTATCGATAGTCAACACTATTTATGTTAATATTTTTTTCTATGACTTTCAACTTTAGACACATTTTTCTCTAAAAAAACAATTAGAAACTATTTGTGCAGGATGTTACAGAAAACCTTGACAAAGTAGGTAAGGGGTCTCGAAGGATAAGGTGATTTGAGAAAAGTGTGAAAAGTTTGGTGAAGATAAGTGTGCGGTCATGCATGTGGAAAGAGGCAGAGTTGTAAACTCTGTTGGTTTACAACTCTCTGAGATGATGACTCTCAGATCCCTCTCCGAAGTTGAAACTTACAAATACCTTGGTATGCCAGAGTCTTTGGGTAAGTATATCGGATGGGGACATAAAACAATCAGTGAGGGAGCTGTTGGAGTTTGTAGTTGTAGATGTGTAAGTTGAGGAGAGTTTGAGGATGCTGAGCTGCTGACAGGATTTTGAAGTTATGGTAGTTGTTGAGAACTGACGTTAGGTTAAACGCACATTAAAAATAAGTTGAAGTTTATTATAGTTAAAGTTACAAGTTAAGTTATAGTTAAAAGTTGGAGTGATAAAGTTAGAATGTCAAAGTTATAGCAGAATAATATAAAATAATCGTTTAAATGTACAGCGCGGCTGATCAGAGCGCTGCGTTAGCAATAACCTACATTGTGCGGTCTTTGACGACCGTACAGGAGTGTTTCTTTGGCAGACTGAAAAAAGTACTGAAAAGTTTTATCAGGGGGCAACAAGGTGCGCGCCTTCAATGGTTGGGTTATGCCTTTGTTGATATGCCTTTGGCATACTAAAGTGGACTCAGAACGAGCTCGATGCCTTGGATGTTAAAGTCACAAAACTGTTAACGACGTGCCGCATGCATCATCCACGATCATCGGTCATGACCGATCTGTGATCTCATGAGATTCAGATCACAGATCTGATATCCCTCGGAAGTGTGGGGGTCGTGGATTCTTAAACGCCAAGAACCTACACAACCGAGAGGTATGCAATCTCAGGGAATACTTTCTCAGCCGTGAATGTGGCTTACACCGCGACGTCGTAACAGTTGACAATGGCTTTACACCGCTATGCAAACAGGAATTGGCGCAAGCCGCAGGTGCTTACTACCCAGAGCCGCATTGACGTTTGGAAGAGCAGGGAGCTTCGCGGGCGGTTCTACAGGGTCCTTCATGGTCCTGATGTGGACCTGCTCGCGTCGGTGGCCTGGTTATGTTTCGGTGACCTTTTTGGGGAAACCGAAGGTTTTGAAGTTATCAAGACGAATAACTACCGGAAATATATCCTGAAGGACGGCACGGTTGACATTTGTCGAGCATGCCATCGTCCCGGAGAGTCACTCAGGCATATAGTTTCCGGTTGTTATCATCTTGCTAATGGCGAGTATTTGCACAGACACAACCAAGTAGCCAGGATTATACACCAGCAACTTGCCCTTAAATACGGCCTTGTAAGCTCTGAGGTACCGTACTATAAATATGCACCAGCGCCAGTGATTGAAAATGGTCATGTCACGCTCTATTGGGACCGGTCAATTATCACAGACAGGACTATTGTTGCCAATAGGCCTGATATTGTGATAATTGATCGGGAGACGAGCCGTGCAATCCTCGTTGATGTCACCGTTCCTCATGATGAGAACCTCGTAAAGGCCGAAAAAGAGAACCTTTCAAAGTACCTACTTGGACTTGGCCCACGAGGTTACCGCCATGTGGCGTGTTGGCTCAACGATTATTGTTACGAGTCTCGATCGTCATCTAGAGAGACTCTCGCTTGGCAGTTGGGTCAAGAGTCAGATTCAGAAGGCAGTACTCTTGGACACGGCCCGCATTGTGAGGAGATTCCTCTCGCTGGAGCCCTGACCACCGGTAGCTCGGGTCTTTGCTCTGCTACCGATGGGTTCCCCTTTTTTGTATATTTTCAACCGACTTCCCAAAAGGAGGAGGTTATATGTTTCGATGTATGTATGTTTTTTTTTATGTATGTTCGCCGATTTCTCCGCCAATTGTGGACTGATTTCCAAAATTGTTGTTTTATTCGTAATGGTGTATTCCCAAGTTGGTCCCATTTTAACCACGTCAGAATCTGTTCGGTAATTTTAAAGATACCTAACAAAATATAAAAATACCAACATTGCATTATAGAGCAAAAGCCCGTGACAGCATGCCCTTCCTTATTTTATTAAAACTCAATATTTTTCTGTGTACGTCCCCAACATAGAAATAGGGATTAGCGACTATAAAAGTTGGATCATGATTACTTAGGCAGATTATTTGTAGCAACAACATTTAAAGTGGTAGCTCAATTCCTCATATAGTAAAGTTTTTAAAGATCTTATTCCTAATAATATTAGGAATCACGCCATCCATTACCAGGCAATTGGTGTAGATATAAACCACTGCTAGATATTGTAACTTTACTAAATTATAGTTATATTTGTTTTATTATAAAAACTGAATTTAATGTTACTTTGGGAGGCCCCAAGGGTGCTTTTTATACCTATAAAAATCATCCTTGCTATAAAATATTACCAGCATAAGCAACTAAGATCCAAATTTCATAGCTAGTCGATAATATTTTTTACCCGTGTATACCACGCAGAAAAACATTCAGCAATTTGAAAATAAGGAAGGTTTGGTCATCACAGGCTCTCGGTCTATTTATGTGCCAAAAATAATAGACAATTTGACATGTTCTGACACTTCAAATCAAACTGACATAAAGAAGTTTCAAATTCTTTATATTCGGCCAGTGAAAGAAAAGTTTTAGTTTTTATTAAAGAAAATAGGTGTAGAAGCACTAAAAATGATAAAATAAAACTTTTTTCCAAAAAAAATGAACCGACTTCCATCATAAAACTTAAAATCATGAAATAACAATAAAGAAAAATGTATAAGCATACTACCTACTGAATGAGGTGAAGTCGGTGCCAAGTTAAAATTGTGTGGTGCTAAATTAACATTAGAATCATGTATAAAAATGCCTAGCTGAGCAATTACATAACATTTTTTCCTGCACTTGGCACCGACTTCACCTCATTCAGTAGTAGTAGTAGGTAGCATGCTAATACATTTTTCTTTATTGTTATTTCATGATTTTAAGTTTTAGGATGGAAGTCAGTTCATTTTTTGGAAAAAAAGTTTTATTAAACATCGAAATTATGTACCACTGTTTTTAAATTTTTATTTTTATTTTTTGTAATATTTTATATTTAAAAATGTAAAATAAATAAATGAAAAAAATAAAATATAAATAAATAAATGAATAATAATAATAATTGATTTATTTCAGAAAAAAATCCCATATTTACAAATAAGTACACAAAAAGCATAAAATAAAAATAATAATAAAAAAAGCATAAAATAAAGCAACTGTAACGGGGGGAATTATCTGTCCAGAGAAAGTTAAGAAAAGTGAAGCCTAATTTTTCTAAAATGAGAGCAGCAAGCACCTAGTGGTTGATTATACTCTACG
>CM031585.1:10575529-10796488 GCA_018467065.1 Ephestia elutella
CCCGGGGCGCGGCTAATATCTAATCCTAACTAATATTATAAATGCGAAAGTGAGTTTGTTTATTTATTTGTGTGTTTGTTTGTTACCTCTTCACGTTCTATCTACTAAACCAATCTTCCTGAAATTTCGCATAAATATAGTCAGAAGTACTGAGAAGGACATAGGCTACTTTTCATCCCGGGAAAAAGCACTGTTCCCGTGGGAAATTCACGCGAGCAAAGCCGCGGGCAAAAACTAGTATCTAATAATTATATAATTTTTATTTTTTAGAAAAACACTTTGCGACGACACGTTATGTCTCATAACTCTGCAAACAAAACTGTTAAATGTGAGCTATGTAACATGACGTTTTTTTCGAATCATGGTCTAAAACATCACTTACGAGTACACACTGGAGAAAGGCCTTACAGATGCGAGGTACTATTTTGTTTAATTTGGAAACAGATATTGGAATAGCATGTTTAGTTATAGACTCCGTTCTTGTGCGGCCTCTGTCTAAACTTTAGATAGCCAGTTACTTAAGAGATTTATTTATAAAAGTAAAATGCTGTTTAATAGGTATTCGATCATTAAGAGGAGATATACACTTTAAAAAAATAGGTATTTTAAAAATCTATTGCTGTCTCACTACAATCAGCGGGCGCCTGAATGAGCGAAAGAGACATCTGCCGCTCAGGGCCAATTTTACCCAATAAAGTAGTCAAAATCGAGGATTTGTATTCGCCTGTATTCTCCGTCAAAACTAAACCGAATATACCAAAAAATCAGAAACTGTATAAGAAAGTATTTTATGTCGGAACGTTTTTTCTTTTTTTAAATATAAGTATTGTCTATAATAAATATAAGTATTGTCTGTAATATTCTATCATTATGGAGAAACTGATAACCATCTAGGTGTAGGATTTATGGTAGCCAAAAAGTGGAAAAACAATATTATAGAGTTTATAGGTTACTCAGAAAGGATTGCAGTTCTCAAATTCAAAATTAAAAATAACAAAACTCTAACGGTAATACAAGCCCATGCACCGACGACCAAATATAGCGACAATACCGTAGACGAATTTTATCACCTTCTACACAAAATTTATGAAGAAAATCGAAGCACATGGAATATGATCATAGGCGACTTTAACTCAAAAATTGGACAAAAAGAACTGACTGACAATGACAACATATTAGGACCATATGGGTTGGGGATTAGAAATGATAGAGGTAAGCGATTTATCCAGTTTGCTCTTAGCTTAAACATGCGAATTCTCAACAGCTACTTTCCCAAGAAAGATCAACGCCGATGGACATGGATATCACCCGGTGGTTACAAAAATGAGATAGACTATGCGTTACCATCAGACCACTTAACAGTAAAAGATGTTGGTATTCTAAATAAAGTGAAATTTGATTCTGACCGTAGACCACTTCGAATCAAATTAAAAATCAATGTTAAACAGCACAGATCTACTCTTTTTAAAAGCAAAATCAAAAGATTGAATAAAGAAACTCTTAGCAATCGGTGGCAAGATTTCAACTTAGAACTAGAAAATTCATTTAGCACTTTAAAACGGAAGATGTTTTGATTTCAGAAGTAGACAAAAAGTACCAAAATATAATAGAAGCAATTAAAAAAGCTAGTAACAAAATAAAACCCTTAGTAAAAAACAGTAAAAAGCTATCCAGACATTCCGAGATATTAATTGAGAAAAGAGCAAACACAGAGAAAGGTTCAGTAGAGTATAGACAAATAGACAGAGAAGTAAAGAGAAGCATAAGAAAAGACCTGAGACTACACAAAACGACCTTGGTACAAATGGCTATAGAAAACAACAGATCCCTAAGGGTCCTAAGAGACGGAATCTCTAAAAGTAGAGCCTGGATAACCAGTCTCAAAGATGCCGATGGTACAAAGCAACGTAGTAGAGATACTGTACTGGACTTATGCACATCATTTTATAAAAATCTTTATGCTCATCCAACTAACAAATCCCCCACGGAACAATCAACAGAACGCTACCTCTGCCCCGACTCTATCCCACTAATTACAGATGAAGAAATCCAAATTGCCATTGATAATCTTAAATACAACAAGAGCCCAGGAGAAGATGGGGTAACCACAGAAGCCTTAAAAATTGGAGCAAAAAATCTTAATTCCGCATCTGTCCGAACTTTTCAACCTGATACTGCAAACCGGTCACCTACCCAAACAATTTTGCGACTCGAATATAATACTTCTGCATAAGAAAGGCGACAGCAGCGACATAAATAATTATCGACCGATAAGCTTGATTTCACACATTTATAAAATATTCATAAAAATAATACAAAATAGAATAACTTCGCAATTAGACAGCCATCAACCACCCGAACAAGCAGGATTTCGCCCATCTTTTTCCACCACAGATCATCTCCAAGTCCTTAATATCATCATAGAAACATTCACAGAATATAAAAAAACCGCGTTTGTTGATTACAATAAAGCATTTGACAGCCTTTATCATGAAGCCATATTTACTGCTCTAGAGAAACAAAATATAGAAACAACCTACATACAGTTAATTAAACGTATTTACAAAAATAGTAGTAGTGCAGTGAAATTACAGTCTTCCGGTACCCCATTTCCCATACAACGTGGAGTCAAACAGGGAGATCCACTATCGCCTGTCCTATTTACAAGTACTCTGGAAGAAATATTTAAGAGTTTAGCTGATAAATGGCAGGGCAAGGGCATTGTTTTGGGCGAAAGAAGGCTCACAAACCTCCGTTTCGCCGACGACATTGTCTTGCTGTCTTCTTCCCCAACAGAACTTCAAGAAATGCTACAACACCTATGCAAAGCAAGCCTCGAGGTTGGACTTACGATGAATAGGTCAAAGACAAAAGTAATGACCAAAAGGTCCAAAATCCCAATCGAAGTGGACGGACAAGGGATACAATATGTCGACGACTACGTTTACCTGGGCCAGATAGCTTCATTTAAAAACCGGCAGGATAAAGAGATCGAACGCAGGGTTCAGAACGCCTAGAAAAGCTTCTGGTCCATGGGCGACATTATGAAGGGTGACCTCCATTTAACACTGAAACGTAAACTGGTCGACATGTGTATCCTTCCCGTTCTGACTTATGGAGCTCAGACCTGGTTTTTGACCTTATCTCAAAAGTCCAAACTCGGGGTTTGTCAACGAACAATGGAGCGATTAAATTAATGGACCGCATACGAAATTCCACAATTCGCTCCAAAACTAGAGTAGTAGATGTGGGGAGGAAGGCAGCAAAGCTCAAGTGGGACTGGGCAGGCCATGTTTGCAGGATGCCGCAGGACAGGTGGGCTCAAATAGCCACACAAAGGGTCCCTGCTGGCAGTATAGGCTAAAAAAAAAAAAAGTATTGTCATGTTTTAATACTGAGCGTCGTTAATGGCTTTTAAAAATAGAAAAATTTAAGGATTTCCTAACTTTTATATGAAGTAACATATTTACAATAAATTCGATCAAGTGTGAGTCGAACTCACACTAACACACGTTAGGGTTCCATCAAACAATATCCTAATCCTAACTAATAATATAAATACGAAAGTGAGTTTATTTATTTGTTTAACTTTCATATGAAGTAACATATTTACAAACACGAAACGTACAGACAGACATGTTAGCTCAGTGTTAGTGACTGATATCTAGTTCAAAGAACAAGCGGAAACTCATGAAAATATTCTCGAGAATGGAAATTTTTCCTAAAATACCGAGAAATTCCTGAGAATTTTCGGAAATTTTCAAAGGAAGTTCGAGACAATAGAATTGGCGGTACATCACTACCGATATCTATCTATACTACATTAAAAAATATTTGCACTAGTGACAATATCCAGACAGAAACTAGGGGACTACGTTTGTATGGACAAAACACCATCCGTATTTCCTCTTAATAAATATTCCATTTTGCAGTTAAGAAATTATGCTATAAGCTACCCTCCTAATATATATTTTATATGATAGTAAGTAGGTATATTCATATTTACCAAATCTAGTTCACCTATTTGGTTGGTAAAGTTTTTGCCTAACCGTTCTCGGCTATGATTCTACTGATTACAAACGTACTATATCGTGCGTGTCTTAAAAGCCAAAGAGATTGTACTAAAGCAAGCATAGAGGTTTTATAAAGATTTTGGGGTCTAGAACGGCCACTTATATTTAGGTACAACGGCGGATCCAGGATTTTTTCTAGGGGGGCACAAGGACCGTGGCGGACTATGCATGTTGGGGGGGGGGGGGTGCAACAAATCAACATCCGTCCTGCTGCTGTTGCCAACCGCCTTGAAACGAATCCTAAAGACGTGCTCTCACTACGCCACTGCATTTGCAAAAAATTAAGAAATAAAGCAGTTGGGCGGAAAAAAAATGTTATTTCTTTATTCGGGGGGCGCGTGCCGCCGTGCCCCCTCCCTAAATTCGCTTCTGTTTAGGTACCTAATGAGAAATGGATCATATTCCGATTTATCAAAGTAGACCCTCTTTGTCGTTTGAGACACGATATCTACGTTTGTAATTAGTGGAATGGGTCTTCTATTCGTTCTCTATAGAAAAACAAAGTTCTATTGAATAATTTCAGATGTGTTCGCAAGGCTACAGCTACAAACATGATTTCAATAGGCATTGTTTTAAGAAACATGGTGTGTTCTTGAAACGAAGAAAAGTTCACGTAATGAATGAAGAGGTTCTGGTAAAGGAACGGGAACTGATGAGGCTTTTGATGCTGAGACTACAAGGGGTAACACAAGGGGAAGACCCGTTCAAGGAATTCGAAGGCCCACAAGGATACAGAGCACTAGCACAGGCCATCAATCTCATAGAAAGTAAACAATTACCGGTGGATGTGCATTTCTAAAACAATTGATTTTTTTTCATATTCGATGATAGATGATAGTCTAAAGGCTCCGCCACGAGACCGTAGAAAATAAGTGAGTACGTTTTTCATATATGATGTAAAAGTTTATTGATTTTATTCATCCAACTACCCTGTGCCCGCGACTTCGTCCGCGCATATCTCAGGACAGAAAGACAAAAATTCTACAATGCCGAGCCGCCGAGAAATTTCCTGTTAAAAATTGTTGAAAAATTATT
The DNA here is from genome assembly GCA_018467065.1 of Ephestia elutella. NCBI lineage: Eukaryota > Metazoa > Arthropoda > Insecta > Lepidoptera > Pyralidae > Ephestia > Ephestia elutella. The sequence continues at coordinate 10,580,638 of CM031585.1, forward strand.
TCCTTGAAACTTTCGGGAACGGCACATAACTATAAATCATGATGTAGGTACATTATATTCTACGATCTCGTGACGATAAAAAATGACGTCATAACAATCCTGTTGAAATTATATTGTTTCTACTAAGTATTCCGCTCACATCAAAATGTTGATTTGAAATAAAAATACTTGTGCAAATTATAAGCTACCTATTTTCTTTCTGATTTTAATAATAACTACCGTCTACCGGGAAACGGGCCGCCTAGCCAAGTTAGCGAATACGAATACACCATCCATTCCGTAAATAAGGTCCGGGGCAGGGACCGGAAAACCCCTTTAATGGGCGATTTTCCGAGACCCAAATTAAAAAAAGACTAGTTCCAGATTACTTCATAGATGGCGCTTAGTAAAGGGCGAGACCATACAGAAAGGAAAAACCGGCCAAATCCAAGTCTAACTCGCGCACCGAGGGCTCCGTATACACGAAAAGCATCTCATATTATCTGAATATTATAGCTCTAACTAAAATACCAACTAGTTTAAAAAACAAACTTAACTTTGCAGTTCGATCCCTAGGAATCATACTGCATGGCGCGTAAAAATAAGTTTGTATAGTAACACTTTTTTTTAACTTTCAACAATATATTACAACTTTCAGATTTATCTGTTGGGCTAATCTATACATATAATAAAACAGTAAAAATATTTTGTCTGTACATTTAATATTTTTGACTGAAATGGATAGAGGGAGACCTAAAAAGAACAATAGAAAGCAAAAAAAATTTTTTGGAATTTCTTGTCTGTCTGTCTGTCTGTCTGTCTGTCTGTCTGTCTGTCTGTCTGTCTGTCTGTCTGTATGTATGTACGCGTTTCAAGCAAAAACTACTGGACGGATTTGAATGAAACTTTTTTTGTTGTATAGCTATTAAGCCTGGGCAACATATAGGCTATAATTCATTTTGAAAACTGGAACACCTGATGAAGAACCATAACGGAACAGCTAAACTATAAGTAATATGGAAATGGTGCCTTAACAAAAATCGTTCAACCTGATGAGCATTTTCTGCTGACGTATAAAAATTGAAGATCTGGAACATCTGATGAAAAGCTCCAAGAGACTAGCTACACTATAACATATATGGAAATGGCGCCTTAGCAAAAATCGTTCAACCTGATGAGCATTTTCTGCTGACGTATAAAAATTGAAGATCTGGAACATCTGATGAAAATCTCCAAGAGAGATTTTACATCTAAGTAAAACTCACGCGGGCGAAGCCGCGGGCGACAGCTAGTCATCAAATAAATGTTATCTGACGGATAATGTGTAAAGCACAGACTTATATTAACTAGACCCCACAAGTGTATGTACTTCGCGTGTAAAAAGGAAGATGATTCCACTTCGTTTAACGCTCGTTCATTCAGTCCGCGGTCGAACGTTCTCGCAGTCAGACGTATTACAAAAAGTAAAAAATGCCTAATTGCGCGGTATTGAGTTGTAGAAACAATACACAAAAAGGGGGACGAGATAAAGGAAACATTTCTTTTCATCGGTAAGTAAGTAATTTTGTTTTAAAATGGTGTTGTTTTTATAGATACAAATATTACATGGAAACCGCATATCCAAAAAACTAAAAGTAAACTTTCCAGTTTTATATATGCCTTGCTGGAATTGAAGACAAGTACTGATTTTAAAACATCACTTACCGCGTACTATGCCTATGCCCATACAGTACGGTATTATTATGTGGGGAAACAGTACCGATGCACAACAGCTCTTTATTTTACAAAAGAAGTGTGTACGAATCTTGGCCAATTTAAGAAACTGGACAGAAAGTTGTCGGCCCCATTTTATTAAACATGAAATACTCACACTCACTGGGATTTATATATATGAAACAAGTAAATTTGTTAGAAATAATATAAAGCTATTTAAAACAAGGGAGCAGCTGAGAGCAAACACTCGCTATAAAGGAAAACTAGACCTACCATCTAGCAGTTTGAAACTTTTTGGATCGAGCCCACTAGTGATGTGTGTAAAAATATATAATAAATTACCGGAAAATATTATAGCCGAGAAAAATCTCAAAACATTTCTAAAACACCTCCGCAAATATTTGGTACAAAATTGTTTCTACAATCTAGAAGAGTTTTTCGGAAAATAATATTATAATTAACCCCAATTTTATAATTTTGTAATTTTGTTCTATTTATATTTTTTGATTTGCTGATTATTGAAGTGTTATTTTATTTAAATATTATTATGAATTGTAATTAATTAACTTAAACATTTTAAACATCTTATGCTATAAATTGTTATTTAATGTAGTGCCCTACCAGGGTCCATGAGGTTCTTCTATTTTATGTATTGTATGACCTATGTACTTAACCATGGAAGCATTAATAAACTAGTGGTTCTGTGAGAACAGTAGACCTCGCGAGCCCTTCCACGAAATAACCGATATTTTACCGTGTCCCTGGCTTAGAAGAGTTTTGAAACCAACCTACCAATGCTGAAAAGAAAGTAAAAAGTTCTTGTGGTTGGTCAATACCACAAAAAAATTGACTGAGACCTGCCTTTTCCGCCTCGAAATAATATAAATAATATTAATAAATATATACGGACAAATCAGACAGATTGAGTAAGTTCAAGACTTTACGGGATGCTAATTTAACAATACTATATTTTATAACAAATGCATATATGTATATATAAATATCCAAAACCCACGTCAATCTGAAAAAGATTATTTTCCATCTTGACCCGACCGGGGATCGAACCCGGGACCTCTGGTGTGGCCGTCTGGCGTGATGACCGTTAGGCCATGGAGGTCGTCAGTCGTCAGAAATGCATGGTTTGACCTATTGGTTATAGGTATGAATATTTATGTAATTTGCGCAACAAAATTAAAGTTCAAAAAAGAAAGTTTAATTTGAAATCCAATCTATTATATACATATACGTATATATTACTTTTTTAATAGGATTCTAATCATACAATGAAGTTTTTTGATATCAGATTTATTTCAAGTGTTCAAGATAATTCCACCAAGCAAAGCAATCCACAATACAATACCTTTAACCAAATAAATACTTGAGTTTTTTTTTTTTCAGTTTGCGTGTACCACCCTAGATCTCATCTATGCTTCTCATCAGGCAAGATAGAGGTCAAACGCACTCAGTTTAAAAAAAAATACACGCAATTCAAACAATCTCATTTTAATCAATAAATCAAGTCACTCTTAAATGAATTTGCGAGTATTAAAAGCTTTGCTGCGCCATCTATTGATTTTTTTGTGAACTATCGTATAAGAATTTAATATATGCATTTATAGCGGTTTTATTGAATTTCACTATGTTGTTCATACAAAAAAGTTGCGTCTTAATAAGGATAACAAAAATGTCTAATGACATTTTTTAATTTTTTTTTAAATAGCTGAGATATAAGGTTTTTTTTATATATTATCGCCATTTTATAAAATTTCGAAAAACTGGCTCGACTAAAAAATTCTATAAAATTAACGTACCTGCTCACAAAATTTCATAAGAATCGGTTCAGAAATGCGACCTGTAGGCGATAACATCCGGACAGACAAAAGAATTTTCGGCTAGTGGAAACTGAGACGCTTCGCTCGCTGCGCTCGCTCGGTCGATGAATTGAATTGAATTATCTAAAAAACAATAATTTTGTGTTCCCGGCACGGATTTGGCGATTTTACAAAGAAAACTATGTATGCGAGTGTGTATTGTTGATTTAAAATACATTGCCGCTTTTAAAAGGAGTGTTGTAGGGCTTATCTTTAAAAACATGCAATGAATGTTAAAACGAACTATACGTTCACACGTCGTTTAGCTTAGTGGTACGATCACTAATCTCATTTTTCTGTCAAAAAAGGCAAATAGTGCAGTACCGCACAGAAAAGCTAATCGATTCTAAAAGCCTAATCGATTTGGAAACAGTACGTAACGTGCCTTAAAAGGTAAAAACGGAACCCTCGCGAAAATTAAAATAGAATATGTATTTTAAAAAAAAATCTAATATCTCTAAAACGGCTGGACCTATTTAGATGCCCAACAAACTTAAACATTCTATTAATAATTTCTATGTATATTCCAAGTTTCATCAAAATCGGATCAACGGTTCGAGAGTTATCGCAGAACAAACATACATACATACAAACAATGTAATTTTTGTCCAACTTGATTAAAATCATTATCCTGTCTTTTAGCTTCGCCGTAGTAGAGAAAAAGACAAGTTATTAATGATTTATCATTTCTCTGCCGTTTTCTCATTCCTCTGTCGATGAACTCGATTAATCGATTATAATATCGGTATTGTAAAATTGCTTACAGTATCAATTTGGAAAGTAAAGGACGGCGGCGGCGACACCTTTGAATCGTTTGCATGGATGGCGAGCGTTCCCATCACTAAATCGCTTATGTGACGTCGCAGTAGGTAAAAAAATATTGACACGCTCGTTTTCTATGCAGGCGATGAGACTTGCGGGGTCTAGTTAATATAAGTCTGTTCTGTGGTGTAAAGCGAATAAATTGTAGGGTCATGTCATGCCTACAGTGCAACTGACGCAGTGCTGTCAACTTATTTTAGTCATTCTATAATTTAACTAGTTGATAACATTTATTCGATGATTGAAAAATTTGTCCATACCTTTTTGTCAAATTTCATAATTTTAGGTCAACGGGAAGTACCCTATAGGTTTTGATTGCTGTCTGAAATCTCAACATTTACGGTAATAACTCGATTGCGTTGACGTATAATTTTGAATAATTTTTTCGCTGAAAGAGACCGCATGAATCCGAGTATTCGATATTTATTTCAACTTGAGACCTTTTCGCGTTCCTGAGAAAAAAAGTTTGACAGACGGATAGATGGACAACAAAGTGATCTTAAGGGTTCCGTTTTTGCCTTTTTTAGGTACGGAACCCTAAAAATTAAAAAAATAGTACTTACAAGTGACCTTCGAGCGACAAGGACTTCCGCGCGCGGCACGGAAGTAGTCCGTGTTGCTCACAGAGTGTTGCTCTATGCAAGTCAGAAGCCAAAAATATGATTTTTGATATTTTTGTCTTTCTGTCCGTCTGTTGTTAGCTTTTCACGCAAAAACTACTGGACGGATTTGAATGAAACTTTTTTGTTGTATAGCTTGGGCAACATATAGGCTATTGATTTTGAGAACTGGAAAACCTGATGTAGATATATGCGGCCGGCTTAGCTTTCGCACGGCTCTCTCGACCGCACTTTTTAATGACTAGCTCTAACCTCTAGGCACATAGGCCTTGACTTGAAATCAGAGTTATTTAAAAGTCAAACTGTCACTGTCATGTATGTCAAGCCAAAGTCAAATCTACGAAGTTGTCGACGTCGTCCGTCGTTGTATTGTATGTATTTGTTAAAACGTACCAGTGATTATATACTCTTTGGTATTTGTATTGTTTTGTACCACAGAAGTAAAATTTTTTTTAAATATAAGCAGAAGGAACACAAATTTCACACACACACTGATGATATTTGACAATATTTGCATCCTGTTCATGATAAGGACTGTCACATAACTCTGTCCCTTTCCTTCCTTAGCATTGCAATGTATTGCAACACGAACCACTACACTGAAAGATTTATCATCCAAGCCGGATTTTTCATGCGAAATGATCCTTAACTGTCATATTTGTTGTGTTGTCACAGTTGTCATAAATATTTAAAATTATTTTTTACTGTTTTTGTGCTTTTAAACTCAATAGAAATGATAAAATGCAACGTGTACAATATGTGGAAGTGTTTCATAAAAAAATATTCGTGGAATATCGTTCCTTCGGTAAGCAATACATGTTTTTTTGACGTGCCCAATGATAATATACAATTTCGTGTTATTTTTGAAACAATAACCATTATTAGACTTTTGAATGCTATTTATCAGCAATATCATTATTTATTTTATAAAGTAGTGTATTAATTATAACCATTTCATAAGAAATACTACAAGTAATTTAATAATTTCGTAAATAGCATAGATCATTTGACAGATCCAGTTTTGTTTACTATGGCTGGGCCGAATCAAGGCAAATATACGAATTTAGTACCTATTCTATAAAAATCTCAGGAATTCTTTCTTGAAGATTAAAATGCACATTTTATAAAAATACTGACAGTGAATTTTATTTCAGGACAAGGAAAATATGCCAGAAAATAATACCTCAAGAAAGAGAACTGTTATGGGGAGTATATCTCTTACGTACTACGAGTACCAGGACAGTGAATGGACGCCAGCAACCATTAACATCATTGCAATGTTTCATTGCACGTGATTTTTAATAATTTAAAATAAATTTTATTGATTTAATGACTAGTTTTTTTCCCAAAAGGGATAGAATTTCCCATCGTAAAAAGCTGATGCAGATCCGTCCGCATACCGCGCACGGCTTAAGATTCAGCGTCTCAAAATTTTTGGTTTTGCTACACTGTACCGAATATAATTAATTATCTTAGATCCGACCCTGTATTCTGTCGTTGTGTGAATAATAATCTTAGTGTGTGTTTTTGCCATGCAATTTCAAATGACATGTTCAGTCTGCTTACTATTATTATATGTCTGTGGTTTTACATACCTATTGTGTATACATCCTAAAGTGATTTTTCTCTCTTTTGGTACAAATGATACCTACACTACAATCAAAGAACTTATAAAAAATATATGTTCTTTGTTTACAATACATTCTCTTTGTCGACCGCAGAGCAGCTAGACAAACAAAAACATCGAAGCAGTAGCAAAATACATCGAAATACAATTATTATCTCGATGGCAAATTAACAGAAAACTGTGAGAAATTCCTTTCAGAAAATACCTACTGTGTATTTTATATCATTTTGACTAATTTTATTAGATGCCTTCTTAAAGTAAAGATTAAACTTTTAGCTATCAAAAGTGATAGAGATATACATTTAATAAGTAAGCCTAAGTATTCGAATTTGAATTCTTTTTGCGCTTCAAGTATAGATGATTTAAAATGGATAAATGTAGGTTGTGCTTAAAAAGTAGTAAAAAATTAAGGTCAGTATTTGACAAGGAAGATGATATTGTGTATATTGATATGATATCTTCGATTTCAAATATTAAAGTGAGTACATAACCTACCATAAACTACTATTTTTAATGTTTTATGAGGCTAACTCAACTTTTTATTTGTATTTAAAAAATTCACAGATAAGAACAAATGATAAACTTACACATTTGTGCTCTCAATGCCGTCAAAAACTTAGAGAAGCATTTCAATTCAAAAATATGATAGAAATGTAAGTGTATTTCAGCACCTTTTTTTATTAATTATAACATTCTTTATTATTCATTCATATGTTTTTACAGTGCATTGTTATTGGATGCTTAATTACTACTCTTACTTTCAACAATGACTTTTCCACAGTTCGACTCTTGGTTAGGCCCTTTCTACATATGTCTTAATATCCCGTTGTTATCTCAGGTTCAAAGTGGCAAATCAAATGAAACCTGCTCCAGATTTTAAGTTAGACCTTCAGAAATACAACTGTGAAAACCATGAGGTCATCAGTACAAAAACTCTAGTAGTTTTTGCAAGAAGCACCTGCAAACATAGTACTTACAAAACTTTTTTTTTAACTAGCCTGTTGGTGTTTTGTTCCACTGCTGGGCAAAGGCCTCCCCCTTTTTTCTTCCACTCGTCTCTCTGCATTGCAAGTTCTGGCCACTCAGGTAAAAATTTGTCTATGTTGTCCCGCCATCTCCTTTTAGGTCTACCTCTTCCTCTGTGGCCGTCCAGTAACCAGAAGGTAGCCAATCTCGCCCACCTTTCTGGCCGCATACGACAAACATGTCCCGCCCAGTCCCACTTCAATCTGGCAGTCTGCACCTACATCCACCACTTTAGTTAAGGAGAGCAGTTTGGTCTTCCTTACTTTGTCTATTAGACGTAAGCCCAATATGCTGTGCTCTATGGCTCTTTGGTAGACCTTGAGTCTGGACTTTTGAGCCTCGGTAAAAGACCATGTCTGCGAGCTATAGGTTAGAATAGGCAGCATGCACATGTCTAGGAGTCTCCGCTTAAGGGAAAGTGGAAAGGTGCTCTTCAATAGATCTTTCATGGACCAGAAGCATTTCCAGGCATTGCCAGTAAGGCAATCAATTTCCTAATCTTGAATGATGCTATCTGGCCGATTATTATTTTTTTATTTACTATATGGGGACGCCAGCGCGAGCTCCAGACGGGTGATCAGTCCACTTATGCTTGGACCAGGTAGAGATATTCCTCGACATATTGCAACGCCTGCCCATCTAACTTGATCACATGCTTGGTTGGATCGCATACTGTTGGTCATGACTTTGGCCTCAAGGCCCGCCGTGCTCAGATCTTGGAGCATTTTTTCGAGATCAGGTGCTGACTGTGAGAACATAACAATGTCGTCAGCATATCTCAGATTTAGTTGGCCAGCTACGTAAAAAAAAACCGCAAATCTATGTACAGGATTGCAATTTGGTACACAGATACTTACGTTAGGTAAAAACAAACATTTTGAGCGGTAGTTCCGAAAAGGGGGGGGGAGTAATAATGACATCAGTTTTTTGTATGGGGATTGAAATATTTTTTCAGACACCTATCGTGTGTGGAACTGGTATCAAATGAAAGGGCTTGATGAGCCGGTTATGAAAATATACTACAATATTACCTTTTTGGCCACCTGTTTTCTAAAAATCGAAGGAGTAGTTTCGAAACATAGGTACCATGTTTGGGCCCAGCCCTCCAGGTTGGAGACGGCTTAGTCATTTTTTGTAAAACGTACGCCAAATGGCTCTAAATATACTCCTATCAAACCTCAAGAAAGCGATTTAGAGAAAAATAAAATTTACTATTTTTTGGTTTTTTTTTTTTATGATTTCACAAAACTCAGAATCTCAAACATTTTAATAAAGAAAAAAATTATAAAATATAGCAAATGTTAATTTTTAAAATTTTTTTTCAGAGTTGTAAATGAGTAAATTAAGAGTCATGAGGCGTTTGTTTAACAAAAAATTACTAATCAGCCTCCTTCCTGGAGGACCCCACTTGGCATGTTTTGAGAATATTTCTTGGTTTTCTTGAAGATGTTCCAAAACAAGTGAACTAAAAGGTAATGGTGTAGTATATTTTTAGAATTGGCTCGTCAAGCCCTTTCATTTGATATCCCACATGCCCCACACGATAGGTTTCTGAAAAAAAAAGTTAACAAAAAATTGATGTCCATATTACTCCCCCCCCCAAGGGGGCGATTTTTCGGAACTACTCAAAATGTTTGTTTTTACTTAACGTATCTGTCTGTGTACCAAATTGCAATCCTGTACATCGATTTGCGGTTTTCTGCCAAAATTGGCTGCGTACCGAACCCACTAATTAGTTAACCTCTGGCCGCCGACACCAATGCCCATGTTCTCCCAGGGAACTGCCAGTTTTTGGAAGACTTCTTCGAGACAGCTTGTGAAGAGTTGGGAGACAGCGGGTCGCCCTGTTTAACACCTCGTTCAATACTAAATTCATTCAAGTCCAGGTTTTTGGGTTTGAACTGAAGCTGTGCTATTTTGATAGATAAATTTGAGAAGATGAATATATGTGCTGTTAATATTTTGATTTTCAAGAGATGTAAATATAGATGTATGTTTTAGACTGTCAAAGGCTTTGGAATAATCTACGAAGGTTCTGAATTTGTTGTATTTCTCTATGACTTGATTTAGTGTGTGGAGGTGGTCAGTGGTGGACTATTTAGGTCTAAATCCTGCCTGTTCAGGTGGCTGGCATTCGTCTAATTGAGGGTAAGATACGGTTTTGTATAACTTGATAAATAATTTGTAAATACATATGTGACATCTGTAGTTTGGTCTGCTGTTTTTTGACGGATGCTTCGTTTCACCTGTTTATCAAGGGCACTGTACTGGGCTTTATCAAGGTCTCTACTGTTGTCTCTAGTTTGTATAAGATCTAAGCTGTGCTGGCTTAATTTTTTGGGTTTACTAGTTGTTTGTAATATATTGGGTAAAACTAAACGCAGGCGTTTCCTGTTATCGCTCGGCCGGCGTCGGCAGTCGCGAGCGACCATTTTGAATTCAGTATTGTTTGAACATCGCGCGGGGAGGCCGCGCCGCACAGATTAGCGCGCGTGCAAAATGGCGTCGCGGACAGTCGCCTCATTGTCCTATGCGATATCGGTTTGATTTTTAATACGCGAGAGGTCCCGCTTTCTTTGATTGTCAATTAGTTTGAACTATAAGTGTGAATTTCCTGTTTGTTAAATAACTATTGAACTTTTGTGTTTGTGAAACCTTTTACTGTGACTGTTTCGTGTGAGATGCGAAACGTGGCCGCCTGGAGACGCCGAAACCTGTTGCCGAGTGAACCCTCGTGAGGAAAGCAAGGTATTTTCTGGGGATTGAGATCTCAGGGGGTAGTTTGGGTGATTTAGGGACCAAACACCACTTCCTCCGAAGACACCCCAACTTGGTTTGAGAAGTCAACTTGGTGAGTTTTAGTTTAGTTAATTTATAGGTTATTATATAGGGCCCTGTAGCTCCCTTCATAAGCTACGGTGGTAGCAGACTGCGTTAAGTTAATTAGGTTTTAGTCGGGCAAACGTGGTGCCGCGTGGAGATTTTTTCCCGGTACTTATTTTTACCGGTGGTTTTTTCCCGGTGAAGTTCCGGTACAGAATTCTTCCCGCCGCTTCGTTTGTCCGGATTCGCTCTGCGCACATTTTCTGGCAGCAGAGCGTAGTTGCTCTGCACATTTTCTGGTAGCAGAGCGTAGTTTATCTACCCTCTATTTGTTTGGTTGTAAAAAAATAATTAATTGTTTGTAAAAATTATTAGATTTTTCTTAGTTTGTTTGTATAAGAATATTTGTAACCTTTTTTGTATTTGTTTGCGGTTTGTACCGTGCGTTCCGGGTTTGTGCCATTCTCATACCTACCGCGGTTCTTCGTGTAGTTGCTTGACTTTGTTGTTTTTTATTTACCTTTTGTTATTTTTTGTTTGTGACTTGACGCGATGGCGAAGGCCTCCAATGCTAGGGCGACACTCGCCAACGAATTGAGATGGTTTGTGACGGCCGGAGGACTCCTGTCCCGGAAGGACAGGGAGGGCGCCATACTGCTAAGAGCGGATCACCTCCACTCACGATTGATTAGCGCGGAAGCGGCCATGGCGGCGCTTACCGAAGCCGATCTTACCCCGGAGGTCTACGCAGGTCACATGGCGGACATGGACCAGATCCTGAGTCTGCACGATGATATCGCGGAGGCGGTGACCGCAATAAGGGCGAGACAGGCTGGCGGACCAGCCCCTCGCACACCTGTTAGACAGGAAGGACCAGCGGTTACTGGTCGGCTCCCCACCCTTCAGCTGTCCCACTTTGGGGGTAGGATGGAGGAGTGGGTAGCATATAAAAATATGTTTGAGTCCCTGGTCGTAGCACGACAGGATTTGTCGAAGGCCCAGAAGATGGCCTACCTCCTCTCCACTCTTGAGGATGAAGCGCGGTCGCTCATCCAGCACCTCCGGGTGGAGGACGACCAGTACGACACGGCTTGGGAGTTATTGAACTCCCGCTACCAAAACTTACGTTTGTTAGCGGATGCGCACGCCGCACAGTTGATGGCCCTGCCCAAGGTGGCCAACAGGGCACAGTTGCGCCTGCAGTTGCTCACGCCCGTTACAGTGGCCTGTAACGCGCTCCGCACACTGGGGCTGCCGGTGGACCAATGGTCCTTTTTGCTGGTGCACATTGTATTGGGCAAATTACCCAATGACATCCGCTCGCGATTTGAGCGCGAGAATGCGGAACGGGATAGCACCACCCTACCAACATTCACTGACTTGGTGAAGTTTTTGGAGTTTGAGGCACGGGCTGCTGAGAATACCATGACGGACTCAGCGCCATCCAGAGCGCCTGAACGTAGGCCCTTGGAACCCTCATGGCGAGGGAAGCCCCAACAGGGACGGCAACCGCCACCGCGTGGAGCTGGTGTGCGGGTTGCACACACGGCAGCAGTCGCGAGGGACGCGGACTGCCTGCAATGTGGCCGGATGGGCCACAGCCTGCTACAATGCAGGGACTGGCAGAGACTGCCAGTACAAGATAGGCGCCGCATGGCAAAGCGGCATGAACTTTGCTTTTACTGTTTGGGCAGTCACTATGCACGTGACTGTCCCAGGGCCATACCATGCAGTGCATGCCGTGGGCTGCACCACGCGATGCTCTGCATGAACCGGAACGGGGATGGCCCCCGGATGTTGAGGCAGGGGTCCCCTATGGGCGGGGGCGCTCCTGCGCGAAGCCCTCCACCACCGGACGGAGGACGCGGCTTCGCTCGTCGCACCCCCCCTCGGGAGGGGGGTCGCGTACCTGCGCGGGTCTTGGCGGACCGGGACCACGCGCCCCAAGGTCATGGCCAGTATGTAGCTGGCCAGGCCCCGGATAGGGCCCCCATGGGCGGGGGCCCTAGATCGGACGTGAGAGTGGGGACACCCCCCTCCACGCGGGTTACCAATACCCAACACATGCAGCCGCAGCGGTTTTCTCCGCCGCTGCACGAGTACCCACGGCTGGAGTACCACCCGCCGTACCATATGTATGGCCGGGCCGCGGGTTCTGCCCCCCCTCAGATGGGGATGTGCACTCGCCCGCCATATTATCCGGGTCAGTGGCGCGCCCCTGGTTTGGAGAGAGTGGGGAGCCCGTAACTAGCTTGCTCCCTTGCTGGGACAGAGCCGCGGACGGTTCTGCTCCCTACCGCGGTGGTCCGCGTATGGGGTCGTGGGGGGAAGCCATTAATTTGAGAGCTCTGTTGGACTCAGGGGCTCAAAGCAGTTTGGTTACCACTCGAGTGGCACGCCAGTTAGGTTTAGTCGTGGAAGACTCGCCTGTGCCACTTCTTGGAGTTGGTGGCATACAAGTGAAGTGTCTGACGGGCCAGACACTTGTCACCTTTTCTTCGCTGAAGTCCTCCACAATGAGGATCACGACTTCGGCTATGGTAATGGATACCATTGCGGGTTGGCACCCCTCGACAGACATACCGCCGGGTGTGTTGTCTTTGGTTTCGGGTCTGGATTTGGCCGACCCCTTTGTCTTTCATCCCGGCCCAGTGGACTTGCTCCTGGGCTCGGACGTATTGGGTTGGATTTTGTTGGGTACCCAGAAAGCTCTGGGTTCGTCTTCACTGATGGCAGTGTCTACTATCTTTGGTTTCGCCCTGATGGGCCCTGTGTTTGATAATAGCACCGTGGAGGAGCCACCGGTCGTCGCATCAGCGTCCTTGGCCAAGACCATGCAAAGGTTTTGGGAGGTGGAGGAGCCACCTATGAGTTCCAGGGTGGATCCGGAACACGCTGAGTGCGAAGCCCTTTTTCGATCGACCACGGAGAGGTTGCCCTCCGGTCGGTTTGTAACTAGGTTACCCTTTGTTGCCTCTCGTCCTAGCCTAGGGCAAAGTAGGGCGCTTGCGGAGAAACGACTGCTGTCCATGGAGCGACGCATGCAGCGTGACCACGAACTTCGCGATAAATATATTGAATTTATGCGCGAGTACGAGGATTTGGGTCACATGTCTCCGGCTCGAGTTGATTGGAGCTCAACTGAGCATTATTTTTTGCCCCACCACGCGGTGGTGAAGGCCTCAACAGGCAAATTGAGGACCGTCTTCGATGGGTCCGCACCCACTTCGAACGGGGTTTCGTTGAATCTGTGTTTGCATTCGGGTCCCAAATTGCATAGGGACATAATTGACATCATCTTGAACTTTAGAAGACATCAAGTGGTTTTTGGTGCGGACATCCGGATGATGTTCCGCCAGACAGTCATACATCCTGAGGACAGGCGATTCCAGTTGATACTCTGGCGTGAGCGCCCTGAGGATCCTGTGACGGTGTATGAACTCAACACAAACACGTATGGTTTGAAATCTAGTCCCTATATCGCCATCAGATCATTGCTTGAATTGGCAGAGCGGGAACGGATCCGCTTTCCCCGTGGGGCTTCCGTGCTGTCACGTGACTTGTATGTTGATGACGTGTGCACCGGAGCCCAAAGTATTGAGGAGGCCCTCCTACTGCGGGATGAATTGATTGAAATATTGAAGACAGGTGGCTACGAGCTACGTAAGTGGTTGTCTAATGAGCCTAAAGTTCTAGAAGGGATCCCGGAGGATCACCAACAGAACCCTCACCTGTTTGAGGATGTGGATGATCCCAACAGGATAGCGGTGCTGGGCATGCAGTACCAGCCGCTAACCGATATTTTCACATTCCAAGTGGACTTGGAAATACCAAAGGTCTGGACTAAGAGAACGGTGTTGTCCGTAATAGCCCGTATGTTTGATCCAAGCGGTTGGATCAGTCCAGTGATATTCTCTGCGAAGTGTCTTCTTCAGAGACTTTGGACTTTGGGCGTCTCGTGGGACGAGCCGCTGTTTGGCTCTCCATTGGATGATTGGCTCGAGTTGTTTTCATCGATTAAGGAAGTCAATCGGATTGCCTTGCCTCGTCGAATATTGCCGCCCGGGAAATATCGAGCCAGCCTGCATGGCTTTTGTGACGCGTCGGAGCGAGGCTACGCCGCGTCAGTCTATATGCGGACAGTTGACGCCGATGGCCGGGTCAATGTCTCGCTTTTGTTAGGGAAGAGCAAGGTCGCCCCCATCAGGACTAGGCTGACTATTCCCAAGCTTGAGTTGAGTGGAGCTCACCTCCTCTCTAAATTGTTGCATCACGTTGCATGTGAGCTGGCGGCCACGGTCGAGATACGGGACATCTTCGCCTGGTCGGATAGCCAGGTCGCGCTTGCATGGTTGCGCGCGGCCCCACATACCTTGGAGGTTTTTGTGGGAAATCGGGTTTCCCAAATCCAGAATATCGGAATTGATATAACATGGAGACATGTGCCGGGAGAGCTTAACCCAGCGGACTGTGCCTCCCGAGGTTGTACGGCACCAGAATTGGTGTCACACCCGCTCTGGTGGGGTCCAGAGTGGCTGATGGGATCAGAAACTTCTTGGCCTGTCTGTCAGACAGACGTTACTTCTTTGAGTTTGACTGGGCTCCGTGTACATGCTGTGGTCGCTGAGACGACGTCGGAGCCGGATTGGCTACTTGCTCGGTATAGCAGCTTGGATAAGCTTCTGGGTGTTACCAGTTGGATTAAGCGTTTCATACATAATTGTAGAAACCCACAGGCAAAGCGGTTGGAGCCGATTGCAGGTGCAGAGGAGCGCCGGAGCGCATTGTTGCATTGGGTCCGTGTCGTGCAGACCGGACGGTTTGAGTCAGAGCTTCGTATTTTGCGCGACGGACGCGCTAAGTTGAAGGGCGCGGTCGCTCGTTTGAACCCGTACATCGACTCGGATGGGCTTCTTCGGGTTGGAGGCAGGCTCCGGAAGGCGGATCTTCCATATGAGACTCGCCATCCTCTGTTGTTGCCCAAGGGCGGACCCTTGGTGCAGCTTTTGGTGTCTGATCGACACATTCGTAACGCCCATGCTGGGTGCAATGCTTTGTTGGCTATTTTGCAACGCGAGTTTTGGATTTTGTCTGCCCGAAGAGCAATCCGTAGTGTTCTGTTTCGATGTATTGCATGTTATAGGTTGAAGGCATCCACGATGCAACCACAGATGGGTGATTTGCCCGCTGATCGAATCCGACCTTCGAGACCGTTTGACGGCGTTGGAACCGATTTTGCCGGTCCCTTTTCGATCAAGGCTTCTCCCTTTCGTAATGCCCGTATTGTGAAGGGCTATTTGTGTGTATTTGTTTGTTTGGCCACCAAGGCTGTCCATTTGGAGGTGGTATCGGCTCTGACTACGGAGGCCTTCGTCGCCGCGTTGGATCGCTTTGTTTCGCGTCGAGGTCTACCTTCCCTTATTAGGTCTGATAATGGCACAAACTATAAGGGAACTGTAAATTATCTTAAGGATGTTTCTGTGTTTATTGATAAAAATTGTACTAGTTTAAGTCAAATTGCTGCCCAAAGGGGAATAACCTGGAAGTTTAGTCCCCCAAGTTGCCCCCATTGGGGAGGGATTTTTGAAGCGGCTGTGAAATCCGCAAAGACCCACCTCCGCCGCATTATCGGAGAAACGGCTCTAACTTTTGAAGAGCTGGCCACAGTGTTTTGTAAAGTTGAGGCGGTCCTCAACTCTCGTCCTCTCTGTCCGCTATCTCCAGATCCAAATGACTTGGAAGCTCTCACCCCTGGTCATTTTTTGGTGGGAGGGCCGTTGAATGCCCTGCCCGAATACCCGTGGAAGGATGAACGCGTATATCGGTTGTCGCGTTTTCAAATGTTGCAGCAAATGAGCCAGGACTTTTGGCGTCGCTGGTCGCTTGAATATTTGCATTTGCTGCAGCAAAGAGTGAAGTGGACAGACAGGACTGAGCCTCCCAGGGAGGGTGATTTAGTATTGTTAAAAGAGGCAAATTTGCCCTCATTGCTTTGGCGACGAGCTCGCATATTACGTTTGATTCTTGGCGGAGATGGCACTCCGCGTGTGGCTGAGGTGTTGGTCGACGGTTCGATTTTAAGGAGAGGTGTGACCTCTCTCGCCCGCCTTCCCGTAGAGTAAGCTAGCGGTCTGCTTCTCAGACCGGGACGGGGGGATGTTTGTAATATATTGGGTAAAACTAAACGCAGGCGTTTCCTGTTATCGCTCGGCCGGCGTCGGCAGTCGCGAGCGACCATTTTGAATTCAGTATTGTTTGAACATCGCGCGGGGAGGCCGCGCCGCACAGATTAGCGCGCGTGCAAAATGGCGTCGCGGACAGTCGCCTCATTGTCCTATGCGATATCGGTTTGATTTTTAATACGCGAGAGGTCCCGCTTTCTTTGATTGTCAATTAGTTTGAACTATAAGTGTGAATTTCCTGTTTGTTAAATAACTATTGAACTTTTGTGTTTGTGAAACCTTTTACTGTGACTGTTTCGTGTGAGATGCGAAACGTGGCCGCCTGGAGACGCCGAAACCTGTTGCCGAGTGAACCCTCGTGAGGAAAGCAAGGTATTTTCTGGGGATTGAGATCTCAGGGGGTAGTTTGGGTGATTTAGGGACCAAACACCACTTCCTCCGAAGACACCCCAACTTGGTTTGAGAAGTCAACTTGGTGAGTTTTAGTTTAGTTAATTTATAGGTTATTATATAGGGCCCTGTAGCTCCCTTCATAAGCTACGGTGGTAGCAGACTGCGTTAAGTTAATTAGGTTTTAGTCGGGCAAACGTGGTGCCGCGTGGAGATTTTTTCCCGGTACTTATTTTTACCGGTGGTTTTTTCCCGGTGAAGTTCCGGTACAGAATTCTTCCCGCCGCTTCGTTTGTCCGGATTCTCTCTGCCACATTTTCTGGCAGCAGAGCGTAGTTGCTCTGCACACTAGTGGTGTGTGCAATATTTTGGCTTGCCGTTTTTATGGACCTCTGAATATTTTCAAATTGGGTATCAACATGTGTAACCTCGTTATTTTCTAGAATGCTGAAGCTATTTTCAATTCAAGTGCTAAATTGAACTGGTAGTAGTGATTGGGAATATTTTCTTTTTTAAAGCGCCTAATTTGAGTTTTAATGATGAACGAAGAATCTTGGCCATTCTTTTTTCTTAAATATCTCCTATTCACAATAACATGTGCAATTTGTAAGTCTTTTATATTTTATTCAGTTATTTTTTTCCATTTTAGGACCAATTTATTATTAAGTGAAGACACTAGAAAAATTATTAATTTCAACACCTTGGATGAAATCAAAATTAAAGTTAATATTGATAAAAGGTCAATTTTATCTGAAAATAATTATGTTACTGAAGTATTAGACAAGTGTTTTAAAGATGACACAGAGTTTTTCTGGTTTAACAATACTATAATAAAACGAGTTGAATCCAAAAACTGTACAGATGAAATGAATATATATGATGTTAAATCTGAACCAAACGATGATGACTTGGGTGATGTTAAACCTGAACCAAATGATGATGACTTGGATCCTGTAAGTTTTTATTGCATGGACCTTGATAACTTTGTAAATTAAATTTTCTCCCTTTGAGATCATGGCAACTCTTGAGACTCAACAGTCATCACAAGAATCCATACTAATATTATAAATGCGAAAGTTTGGATGTGAGTTTGTGAGTTTGTGAATTTGTGAGTTTGTGAGGATGTTTGTTACTCAATCACGCAAAATCTACTGGACGGATTTCGATGAAATTTGGCACAGAGGTAGATAATGACCTGGAATAGCACATAGGCTACTTTTTATACCAGGAAAAAGCACTGTTCCCGTGGGAAATTCACGCGGGCGAAGCCGCGGGCAAAAGCTAGTGCAATATAAATGCATTATGGAAGCAGCTGTCAGGTCAGCAGCTCTCAACGACTAAATGTAAAAATCTTCGCAAGCCAGATAAATTTAGACAATTTTAAAGAAAAGCATAAAAACTGTTAAGAATTCAAAAACTTTCTAGAAATTTTCTAATGTTCCTCTCTCTACAGGATTATGATCATGGAAGTTGTGGTAGCAGTGACACTGATGAGGAGTATTTACCAAAATATTTAAATGAGAAAATTAAAGAAGATAAAAAGGGGAAAGAAAATAGAAACTCCAAAAAAATGCATAAAGGTAAATAAATCTAAAAATAACTTGATAGTTTTGTATAAATTGCCACATCACAATACAGCATAAACACATCCATAGCTACTTATTTTAATCATTGAGTATTTGTTTTTGAGACCTAACCTTTTCCTCTTATTTCTTGTAGGGATTATATCCATAATCCATACTAATATTATAAATGCGAAAGTTGGTCCGTTACGCCTTTACGCCTATACCGCTGGACCGGTTTTGATGAAAGGGGTTATTGCACAAATGTATGGGAAGCCGGCTATATCATGAGCACCTATCTGAACTTTTCATTTTTGGGTCAGTATCAATGCCTTATAAGTAAATCCGATAATTCGTAGCCTTTCTATGGTACATTTAGTCAAAAAATCGTAATGAAGGTTAGGCGAGTTCCGCCAAAATGGCCGACACCCATTACGATTGGACGTTGACGCGCTTCATTTGACAGTTCCGATTTCAGGTACGTTTAAAAATGTACTTTTATTACGTATGTACACGTATGTACGTGCCCGCGGGAAAGAATTATTGATTTTATTTATTATTCATCTATTTATGTGAAATACACATATGTAACATGTGTTAGGAACATTTACTTTAATTAATTTTCTAAAATATAATGAAAATATCGATCATTGTATCTGATTTTCTGTATCATAATTTCTGAGCATGTACGGACGCCATGTCAGTATCGCCATTATACGATATTAAGTGATATTAAATGTATTTTTGTACCATAACAAGATCACGAAAAAACAAATACATATATGATGGTCTTAATCGGTTTTTGATATTATTTCTGATTTTTGGGGAACTGCTCATGATATAGCCTGCTATGCAACATGCCCTTTGGTTTGGATATAGTTCAAGACCCAGGGTTAAACATAGGCTACTTTTTCTTAAAAATCAACCCCCAAGGGGCTGAAATAGGGGGTTAAAGTTTGTAGGAATTTTGGCGCGGGCTAGTTTTAAAATATTTCATACTTTCCAGAATCAAAAAAGAACAAAAATACAGATGGATTTGTGAAAGTTTTGATCAAACCAGTATTGTTAAGAGATATTGGAATTCTTCGCACCCAAATGCCGAGAAAACCCAGGAATCGACCTACCAAATCGGAAAGACTTAAAAAGCAAATGTGCAATTTCTGTGGAAAAATGACTTCTACAATGAAAAAGCACATATTGGTTCACACAGGTACAGTATATTAAAGGGCTCTACAAACTTTGCAAATTCACTTGCAATCTGTCGCAGCAACTTCATAAAAAGAAAGGGATGACGTTATACAAAAGAAACAGTCTGTTTTGTTTTTTGTTGCTGCAACAAATTGCAGGTCAGGTTGTAAGTTTGTGCTTCCTTTCTTCTATATACTTAAAGAACCTCTCTGTAAAATTTTCAAATTTCTATGTGCACTGGTTTTGTCTCTGCGTTGATATACCAATAAGTCAGTCAGTCTCCAATTTTATTAATTAATATAGATTTATTCTTTATACAAGTAAATGTTCATATTCATAAAGATGTTCATAAAGAAGTTTCACACCCAAAATTTACAGAGTAGGCTTCGATGAAATTTGGTGCATGAGTAGAAAGAATACAGTAAAATCTAAATTAGCAGGAGCTAATGTATGTTTTCAAAACAGATCTTTCACATCCTTTAAGATTTCATACTAAATTTTTACTTGCCAAACATTTCACAATAACAGAACGTGCACATTTTAACTTTTTAATACTGATTAGTTTTTATTATATGCAGGAAAGAAAACACATAAGTGCAATATTTGTGAAAAAGCATTTTACACTGAATCCCTCCTAAAATTTCATAAAAAGAAGCATGAATTTGAAAACCAATATAAATGCGATCAATGCACCGCAAAATTTAGCCAGCCAGGTGGTTTAAAAAGGTTTGTATACTGTACAAGAGCCGCTTCTCAACATCCTAGTTGCTTAACGCAGAATCTTATTCAGTTTCCTTAAAATATATTATCCATTTGTTTACATTGGAATTTCGGGAAATCCTCTCTTAGTGCTCCCCGACACTCTCTAAGGGACCTACATGCCAAATTTCATCTTCCTACGCCCAGTAGTTTTGGCTTTGCGTTGTCTGTCAGGCACTCAGACAGTATGTAACGATGAATTTTATAAATATTGATGATTGATAGATTTTATTTTTATATGTATAATAAACTCCCGCATCTGTCTATCTATTTCCTATAAAGTCAAAAACTATTGAACGAATTTTTTTTTTTATCCGTTCAATACATTATCGACCAAGTATGTTTTTATCCATTGGGATGGGATACTTGGTCATGAGGAAGGTTTTGGTGAAACTGATGTACCGTAAGTATTTCTTGATGGTTTATTATTGACCGAGCGAGCGAAGCGAGCGAGGGCTATAATTCAAGTTGGAGCGAAAAACACATTGTTTGTATGTATGTATGTATGTATGTATGTATGTATGTTTGTTCCGCGATAACTCTCGAACCGTTGTTCCGATTTTGATGAAAGTTGGAATATATGTAGGGATGGTTAATAGAATTTTCAAGTTCGTTGGGCATCAAAATCGGTCCAGCCGTTTTTGAGATATTTAATTTTTTGTGAAAATAAATATTGTATTTTAATAGTCGCGAGGTCTACGTTCGCAGCGAACGACTAGTTAGGTAAATGTGTATTAAATGCAAGTTTCATCCTTCAAGTAAAGCGGATGTATTTATGTAAAATACCTATGTGAGTTTCTTATTGTACCAAGTCCTGAACCCCTTATCATTTATTATTGTGTGAGGTATCTTTATTCCTTACGTTGTCCCGGGTAACATTAAGCGTTGTGTTTTTTTTTTTAATTTTGAATTAATTATTCAATCAATCAATCAATCAAAAATTTATTTGCATGAATACAACAATACAAACATTTTTGACCGAGCGAGCGAAGCGAGCGAGGGCTATAATTCAAGTTGGAGCGAAAAACACATTGTTTGTATGTATGTATGTATGTATGTATGTATGTATGTATGTATGTATGTATGTTTGTTCCGCGATAACTCTCGAACCGTTGTTCCGATTTTGATGAAAGTTGGAATATATGTAGGGATGGTTAATAGAATTTTCAAGTTCGTTGGGCATCAAAATCGGTCCAGCCGTTTTTGAGATATTTAATTTTTTGTGAAAATAAATAGTCGCGAGGTCTACGTTCACAGCGAACGACTAGTTATTAAGTACTAGCTTTTGCCCGCGGTTTCGCCCGCGCGGATTCCCCACGGGAACAGTGCTCTTTCCATGGATGAAAGGTACCCTATGTCCTCAGTTACTTCTATGTGTATGCGAAATTTCAGGAAGGTTGGTTCAGTACCTAGATAAAGCGTGAAGAGGTAACAAACTCACTTTCGCATTTATAATATTAGTTAGGATTACATATTTAATAGTCAAAATTTATCTTGCTTTCCTCTTTCAGGCATATGATCGTCCACGATGGTGAAAAATCATTTGTTTGTCACATTTGTAATAAGTCATTTAAACGAGTAAGTAACATTTTTTAAGATTGGATACAAGTTTTCACTTATTAACGTCTCTACATAAAGAGTCCAAACCTTAGAGCATTAAAGATTAAACCAACTTGGCATAATACTCAAAGGTCCTAACGAAACCCTATTACTATATATGTATCTCCCACATATATTGATCTCCACTGTCTGACTGTTATAGTGCTCTATTGCTGGTACAGATTATATTATCGAACAGATCATATGTATGTATAATATAATACAGCTGGCCTGTGCCATTAACTATTGTTTATATCTCAGGTTCTAAGTGGCGTATCAAGATGAAACCTTTTTTTTTTTTTTTTTTAACGTGTGGAAAGACCTTCGTCTCGTCCATCCAGCCACGGGAAGCCGGACGGGTATGTGGGACTTGAACCCACTAAAACCACACGGAGTCAACCCCTGCCGCATATATGCCAGGACCGTGTGCTACTCTCGCTCCACAGCCCTGGCGCGGCGGCCGCTACCACGGCGGCCCCAGCACGGCTCACTCCCGAAGCACCTCTCCAGCGAGAGGGTCGGAGCGGCCAGCGGGATAAGCACTAAAATTCCCGCTAGGGTAAAGGCACACTTGACCCGGGTGCGCCTTTCCACCCGAGGGCCGTTAAGCCGAGCGGCGGAATCCCGTTTCCGACACCCAACCAGCCCTTAACTTTTTGGGACCCGACCAAGTCAGGCCCTACCACATCTCAGCCGCAGAGGACAGGTTGTCCCTATCCCCTGCGACCGAGACAGGCCCACCACGCGTCGGCCGCAGAGGACAGGGAGAGCGGCGCACCGCAATACCGACACGCCTCTTCCCCTGCGGCCCCACCGACACCGTGCCCAGCGCCACGGCCACGCTCGGTCGCGGAGGATAGGGAGAACGGCGCACCGCAATACCGGCACTCCTCTTCCCCCGCGACCCCTACCACGGCTGTGAGAGTAGGGCCGTGCCCCTACTCTCACAGCCAGGCCACTCAAAGCGGCCTCCTCCCGGCCCGGGGTCGTCACTCCCGGGCCATGGGTTCCTCTTAGCTTCCCTGCGGCCGAGGCAACCGCTGGTACTGAGCCCCCCATCGCTACAAGATGGGAACCCGTTCGGGGGGATCAAGATAAAACCTACGCCAGCTTCAACAATACAACAGTGAAAACCGTATCAAATTTGGTCAAGTAGTTTTTCGTGATGCGCGTACTAACAGACAGAAAAAAGTTCTACAAAAAATGGTTTTGGCTTCTATTGGCCCTATGTAGTAGACCCCTCATAGTTTTTTTCTTCAACATCTTCTATGTACACATACCAGTTACAGTTTTATTATATGTATTGATGATATTGATGACAATAGTTATCAGCGACAGAACCATAGCAGCTACTTGTAAATTTCACGGAATTCAATTACCAAAACCAAAAAGAAGTTACCGAAACCAAAAAGAGATACTTATATCAGCTTCCAATTTTACACATGTACTAGCTTTTGCCCTCGGCAAATGTACTAGCTTTCGCCCGCGTAACCCTTTCACCTTTAGGGGTGGAATTTCCAAAATTCTTAGTGCTCACCTATCTTCGCTATATAAAGAACCTCTCTCCACACTCAATATCAATCAGTCCGTGTTAAATTTTATATGTATACTCCGTTTATTCTTACTTGTCCTATTATGTAAACAATCTTACCATGTATTTTTATGATTTTACAACAATATAAATGAAGTTATCTTGTTGTAAAATCATAAAAAGACATGGTAAGATTGTTTACATAATAGGACAAGTAAGCATAGAGCAACACGGACTCGCGCGCGGAACTCCGGAAATCCTTGTTGCTCGAAGCTTGCGCCATCCAACAACGTGACAATATAAATTATAGACTTTTTAGCAAATTACTTTAGTGATTAATAAATGTTTTACTTTAGAATGTTTAGGTTTGAGTTGATTTATTTTCAACAAAATTCAACAAAAAGTACTGTAAAGATTGTTTACATAATAGGACAAGTAAGAATAAACGGAGTTTAGATCTATATACGAGCGAGACCACTGATTTTACAGAGCAGAGGTTATTTTATAGCAGTACAATAGCTAGCAAGGTGAAATACAGATGACCTAGTGCATAATTGATATAATTTTTGGAATCCACCAATAAATACCTAGCTTAGCATTTTAAAAGTTAATGTAAGTAATAATATACATTTTATTTTTTAGAAATACACTTTGCGACGACACATCATAATTCATAACTCTGCAAACAAAATGATCAAATGTGAGCTATGTAACATGACTTTTTTTACGAGTCCTAGTCTAAAAAGTCACTTACGAGTGCACACTGGAGAAAGGCCTTACAGATGCGAGGTACTATTTTATTTAGTTTAGAAAAACGTTGGAGTTGCACGTTTAGTTAGACTCCGTTCTTGTGCGATCCCTGTCTATTTACTTTACATACCTAGCCAGTTAAATAACGACATTTATTTACTAAAGTAAAATTCCTTTTAATCCTTCAAGCAGCAAGCGCCCAAATCCGGCAGAGCTTACATTGTTCTTTAATTAATTGTCTTTGTTAACCACGTAGCTTGAAAGATAGGTTTTCGATCATCCATCAATTAATATTCCATTTTGCAGATACGTAATTATCCTATAAGCTATTACAAATTAATATTTAGCTACTTATTAATATTTTCCAAATCTAGTTCACCTATTAGGTATAAGATTTTCGTCTGACCGTTCTATTTGTTATATAGAGAAACAAATTTCTGTTGAATAATTTCAGATGTGTTCACAAGGCTACAGCTACAAACATGACTTCAATAGGCATTGTTTCAAGAAACATGGTGTTTTCTTAAAACGTAGAAAAGTTTACGTAATGAACGAGGAGGTTCTGGTAAAGGAACGGGAACTAATGAGACTTTTGATGCTGAGACTACAAGGGGTAACACAAGGGGAAGACCCGTTCAAGGAGTTCGAAGGCCCACAGGAATACAAAGCACTAGAACAGGCCATCAACCTCATAGAAAGTAAACAATTACCGGTGGATATGCATTTCTAAAACATAAATAAATAGGTATCTTATCGTTTATTCAATCTTCTATGACAGTGTACATTGATTTTGTTTTGTGATAAAAAAAATGCCGTCTTAACCTACCTGTTGAAATTATATTGTTACTTCTAAGTATTCCACCTACATCAAAATATTGATTTGAAATAAAAATACTTTTACACATATAGGTCAATTTCAATTTGTTTTTCCGAAATTTATTACATTGCTTCCTATTCTGTAATCCATAAAATCATAATGTAGGTATATAACAATATAATAAAACTTTAATATTTTCAATTGTCATCTTTAATTTCTGATACTCAA
The DNA here is from genome assembly GCA_018467065.1 of Ephestia elutella. Classification (NCBI taxonomy): domain Eukaryota; kingdom Metazoa; phylum Arthropoda; class Insecta; order Lepidoptera; family Pyralidae; genus Ephestia; species Ephestia elutella. Next base: position 10,606,125 of record CM031585.1, read on the forward strand.
CGGGATTACAGAGTTTCGTTTAGTAACAGTGTTACTTAACGGGAATACGAAGTGCCGATGAGTAAGAGTGTGACATTCATTGGGAAAAACACAAGTTGCAATGAGTAATACTGTGACTCATCGATACTTTTTTTCCCTTTGAGTCTCAGTGTTACTAATCTTGGTATGACTCATCGGGAACAAACGGATAATTCCCCTTGCAGCAACTCGAGAAATTCAAGGACGGCGTCATTATTCCAGTCCATTTTACAGTTATCTTCTCGTGTGCGTAACCCTGGCAGGAAAGTGTCTCCTGGAGTTAAGTGAATGGAACCAAAACGTTGTGCGTAGTCTAGTGTAGATGTCCCGCGAATAAAATTTTGTGCGTCTTGTAGTTTAGGAAAAAAACGGAAATCTAGGATTCTGCTAGGGTAACGTCGTTCTAGCAAATATTCTGGGGGGGCAGAGAGCTAAGAGCTGTGCATTGATCTGGGCCGAAAAGATCATTTGTGCGTCTTCAGGTTTACGGGATATTGCATTTCCTGCTGGAGTAACGTTTTGCAAAATCGTGGAACTCCTAGATCCATCGTATGTGCGCCTGTAAGATAAATATAAATGAGTAGCTATTCATTTGTGCCCATCTGTGCCATAATTAGATTTAAGAAAATATTTATAATTTTTAAGTAATCGCGTTGTCTTTGAAATCACGAAAAAAAATCATAGCGCCTAAATGAAAAGACGTGTAAGCTCGCTGAAAACTGTATTCGATTCTTCTATACAGCTATAATAACCACAAAAAGTTTCTGAAGTGCACATGTATTCATTATTGAATAATATTTATTACTAAAAAACAAAATAAGGTGACTTATTTTTGACGGCAACAAACAAAAAACCGGCTTAACCTAATAAATGTGCGTGTGAACCAAAGATTAGTGTGTTCAGTCATATATTATCGTGGAATTTTTCAACTCCAAATGTAAAGGATATAAGTAAATAAACACAAATCCAAAAACATATGAACAACGGCAGATTATCCGGCCAAATTAGAATGACTACAAAAAAGCGACGGTTTTATACATATCGATGAACTTCTCTATTGAACGTATTATACCTAAGCTGTTGGCCGTACAGTCGTGATCAAACGTCTGTCGGCAATTCCCAACTAGGAATCCCCAACAAAGTTTGAGGAAATAATTAAAAAATCCTAACTATCCTATCCCAACTAATATTATTAATGCGAAAGTGAGTTTGTTTATTACCTCTTCATGCTTTATCTACTGAACCAATCTTCCTTAAATTTCGCATACACAAAGTTATAAGTACTGAGAAGGACATAAGGTACCTTTCATTCCGGGATAAAGCACTGTTCCCGTGGGAAATTCACACGGGTGAAGCCGCGGGCAAAAGCTAGTATGGATATAAAATGCACAGCACCTGCACATATTGGCCATATAAAATGAAAAAAGAGCTTTTTGATTTGGAAATTATTATTTTTATTCTCTTGCAGGTGAATTTAATAGTAAATATTATCAATCACAGATCAAATAACTACTGTGGACACTGGGAACAGTGCTTTTTCCCGGGATGAAAGGTACCTTATGTCCTTCTCAGTACTTCTATGTGTATGTGAAATTTCATGAAGATTGTTTTTTTTTTTTTTTATAACATAGGGCGGCAAACGAGCAAGCGGGTCACCTGATGGAAAGCGATCACCGCTGCCCATGGACTACTGCAACACCAGGGGTATGACAAGAGTGTTTCCGGCCTTTAAAAAAGAAAACAAAGATAAAGATAAAGCATGAAGAGGTAACAAACAAACTGATTTGACACCGGTAGTCCAGTGGTCAAAGCATAAAATATATCTCATAATCTGCTGAGTATATGTCTACCAAGAATATTTTGCGAAAAGGATTTCCAGTCTTGATGGGATATTGCATTTTTAAATGAACTGCTTAGCCGAAAACAAAAATGACTCAATGACTTTGGACTGCACTTTTAGCTGTGGGTCTCGAACAATAAATTAATATTTACTTTTTCTAACCATTGGTAACTTAAATATTTACTTACCATTGCAGATTATTCCATTCCAACTTCATAAACAAACGCAACTGCGCAACAGGATCCATAGCACTCCATAGCGTCATAACATACTACACGCACGTGTGATGCACGCAACTGTTTTCCAAGAGAAAAGATGACTCACTAGTAAAAAAACAAAATACATCGCATTATTGAAGGTAGAATGACAATTATATATCTATCTCTGTTCCACTTATACCATTTTGCTTACTAGCTATCTCACTTTCTTCACGCTAGCTAGACAAAGCGACTCCCTCCCTATTGTTTTTGTCATCCGTAGACAGAAAACTAATCCAAAGTCATTGGGTGCCGCGCGGAGGAAGGAAACATCGGTCGGTGTGCAGAATCATTCAACTCGACATGGAAGAAGAAATTCTACAGTAGCCATAGCCATGTAGCTAGTACATAATAGTGGTACCTAAATAAACTTTCACATTTAAAAAAACACTTTTTATATTTTTATAGTAAGTAAAAGTTAAGTTCGTGTTCTGTATTTGTCGAAAGTCGAAATGGGTAGGTTAGGTCTACATATTTCGACAAATACGGAACACGACCTTAACTTTTATACAAATCCCTATTTGACAACAATATATATTTTTTAATTATTCCCACTATTTCCCACAAATAAAATTACACGTTGGCATTTGCTAATAAACGTTTGAATGCGACTGTACGAACAGCTTAGGTATAGTACGTTCAATAGAGAAGGTCATCGCTAAGTATGAAACCGTCGCTTTTTTGTAGTCGTTCTAATTTGGCCGGATAATCTGCTGTTGTTCATATGTTTTTGGATTTGTGTTTATTTACATAAATCCTTAACATTTTGAGCTGAAAATTTTCACGATAATGTATGACTGAACACACTAATCTTTGGTTCACACGCACATTTATTGGGTTGAGCCGGTTTCTTGTATGTTGACGTCAAAGTTAAGTTACCTTATTTTGTCTTTTAGTAATATTATTCAATAATGAATACATGTGCACTTCAGAAACTTTTTGTGGTTATTATAGCTGTATAGAAGAATCGAATACAGTTTTCAGCGAGCTTACACGTCTTTTTATTTAGGCGCTATGATTTTTTTTCGTGATTTCAAAGACAACGCGATTACTTAAAAATTATAAATATTTATTTAAATCTAATTATGGCACAGATGGGCACAAATGAATAGCAACTCGTGTATATTTATCCTACAGGCGCACATACAATGGATCTAGGAGATCTACGATTTTGCAAAACGTTACTCCAGCAGGAAATGCAATATCCCGAAAACCTGAAGACGCACAATTGAACTTTTCGGACTAGATCAATGCACAGCTCTAAGCTCTCTTACCCCCCAGAATATTTCTCTCTCCGATCATTCGTTTAGAACTTTCCTGCTAGAACGACGTTACCCTAGCAGAATCCTAGATTTCCGTTTTTTTCCTAAACTACAAGACGCACAAAAGTTTTATTCGCGGCACATCTACACTAGACTACGCACAACGTTTTGGTTCCATTCACTTAACTCCAGGAGACACGTTCCTGCCAGGGTTACGCACACTATCTTCTCCACGAAAACACAACCGTTTAGACATCGACAACCCTCGCGCACTAGAACTTTGTCCAAGTGTGGCAGGCTACGCACACATTTGATCACATTCAACTTTGAACGCTTTAATATGCGCTAAAAAACCGACACCGCATGGCAAAGTGCAAATGTTTGTTCAAACTTTGAACACATATTGTAAGGTCTCGCGTGCCACACACAGTGTTCAAATATGTGAAGCTATATCTGGCGCCGGCTTTAGAGCCATGAGCTACAAATATGTCAAAGACACAGACATATGTCATAATATATAATAAAAAAATATATACATATATTTCAGTGGTCAAAGATAAGTCAAAGACCGGAAAAACTATAGACTTAAATACTTACACATAAAAAAAAAATCCTTAATAGACCTACAAACTTGATTGTCAGTCAAATTAAGCCCAAAAACGTTCATAGAAAATCATAATAGTGTACTCCAAATTATTTTATTTTTTATTTCACAAATTCTAGGGAACCAAAACACACCAAACCACCACTAAAAATATAAAACACAAAATATTCGAACAAAATATTCGAGTCCACTCGTCACGTGACGAGTGGACTCGAACATTTTGTATGAAAAGCTTTTAATGTCCCCGGACTATTTACGTACGGAAATATACTGACGCGGCTAGGTGGCTACGCCCCGCACCTTTTACTAATATAATAAATGCGAAAGTTTGGATTTGAATTTGTGATTTTGTGAGGATGTTTGTTACTCAATCATACAAACAATCTACTGGACGGATTTCGGTGAAATTTGGTACACGGGTAGAAAAATACCGGGAACAATACATAGGGTACTTTTTATCCCGAAATTCCTACGAGAGCCAAGCCCCCGGGCGCGGCTAGTATATAATACGTATGTATTTGATATTAAATATAGTATCGTTGAGTTAATGTCCCGTAATCAATAATCTCGAACTTTGAGACTAACTTAATCTGAACATGTCCCGTAATCAATAATCTCGAACTTTGAGACTAACTCAATCTGAACGTATATATGTATAAATATATAAGTACGGACAAATCACACAGATTGAGTTTGAGTCTTGTGTTACGGGATACTCAACGATACTATATTAAATAACACAGGCCAATCTGAATTAAATAATCATTTTCCATCTTGACTTGACCCAACCGGGGACCGAATCTGGGACCTCCGGTTTAACAGTCCGGCGTGATGACCGTTGGGCCACGGAGGTCGTCAAATGGGCAGCAAGTTTAGATATATACAATAGTTCTGCAATCATTGAATGCGATGCGGAGCGGTGGTGGCCGAGTGGTAGGGCGCCCGCCTGTGGCTGCAAAGGTCCCAGTCCCAAGTTCGAATCGTGCTACAAAAGTTTGTATAAAAATCTGACTCATGTACTATAACCTATGTTAGTTTTATCGACCTCCACTCCTAGCTTCCGGTAAAGGACATCGTCAGGAAACTTTCACTCTGGTTGATGATTATCAACTATAGTGTGTGAAATGGAGAAGGCAATGGCAAACCACTCCATTAAAATTGCCAAGATAGTCCTTGTGTGTGTTTCATTCCATATACATAATGACCACGACTCTCAGTCATGAGGAAACGACTCGAGAGAGAATCATTGAATTTACTATATAAAAAATAAACTCTTTTACTATCCTAATCGATATTTACGTACTTTTTATTTTTAGCAAACACCGAAAGAGTAACATCAGGCTTATCGTTATTATTAAAATATTATTTGTAGGCGATAATATAATAAGAAAAGGCTATTTCAACCACAGAATTTCAACATACAGAAACGTATTAAGGTGTATTGAAGAAGAAAAGAGGTGGTGGGTTTGAGATACGAATTATTTATTTAATTTAGGTTCAACAACACACAATCACAGCAACAATGGTGGGCGGAAGACAGGAAGTACAGTACAGACTAAAAAATAAAAATGAAAATGTTGCCATTTTAATACACCCCTTCAACAGTTACATTTTTTTTTTTTACCTTAAAACCACCCCTTTAATATAAAACACATTACCATGACCAAAACTTACACTAGCTCCTAGACTATAAAAAAATATATGAACCAAAAATGACACTATCTCTCTTACTATAATTTAAAACAAGATAACATTCCTGAATTTTGAGAACAATTGTTTGCCTAGGGGCTTAGTGAACAAATCTGCAATATTATTATTGGATGAAACATATTTCAGACTAACAAAACCACTTGACACTTTTTCTAAAATATACTGATATTTAATATCTACATGTTTAAGCCTTTTGTTACTATCATTATTATTTGCTATGTTTATTACACTTTGATTGTCTTCTGAAATTTCAAATAAAATGTTTTCATAACCAAAATCAACAAGTAGTTTTTTTAAGAAACATCCTTCCATTATTGCATTACTAAGAGCCATATATTCAGCTTCACAAGATGACAATGACACACATGATTGCTTCTTTGTTCCCCATGAAATAGGACAGTTAAAAATATAAAATATTAAACCAGTGGTGGACTTTCTATCTTTGATATCCCCTGCCCAATCTGCGTCACTGTAACCTTGCAATTTTACATCATTATTAGCTTTATAAATTAAAGACAAATCAATTGAGCCCTTGATATATCTTAGTATTTTCTTCAAACATTTGTATAAAGCCATACTTGCACAATGAACATATCTACTATAAAAACCTACTGCGACTGACAAGTCGGGTCTAGTACACAGAGCGTAAAGCAAACTACCTATCAAACTTCTACAGTCTTTTTCTATTTCTTTACTTTCAGGTTTTTCTCTCTGTAACAAATCAAAGTTAAAATTTTGTTCTATAGGGGTAGCTACAGTTTTACAATTTGACATTTTAAATTTATCTAGCAATTTTTCTAAATATCTTTTTTGATTTATTTCAGTTACATTTTGTTCAAGATCCTGTTTAATATTTATTCCCAAGTAATTTTTAGCAAGTCCCAAATCTTTCATTTGAAAATTATTACACAAAGCATTTTTAAACAACTTAATCTGTTCTGTGTTATTTCCAAAATACAATAGATCATCAACAAATATCAAAACATACATAAAGTCTTTTTTACTTTGATTTACATACAAACATGGATCATTTTTAGACTTTTGAAAATTTTGCTGTAACATGAAACTATTAAACTTTTCATTCCAGTAACGAGGTGACTTTTTCAAGCCATAAATAGACTTTTTCAATTTACATGTCTTTTCCTGTCCTTCTGGTAGTTTCATGTAGACATCCTCGTTGATATCTCCATAAAGAAATGCTCCAGTCACATCCATTTGATATACTGGTAATTTCTTCTGGTTAGCTACAGCCATCAGCAGTCTGAAGGTGGTCAGCTTGGCAACTGGTGCATAGGTAAGGTCATCACAATTCTTCTGCTCGAAACCTCTCGCTACCAGTCTCGCTTTGTAGATAGGTTTTCCATCCATTTCTTTTATCTTGAACACCCATTTGCTGCTTACTATATTTCCTCCTTCGGGTATGTCTGATACTTCTTCCCATGTGTTATTTTCTTCTAATGTTTTTAGTTCTTTTCTTACAGCTTCTTCCCACATACACCTGTCTGGCCTTTTCATCGCCTCCTGGTAAGTACTGGGTTCATCACATGAAAAGGTAAGTAAGATACTTGATCCCTCTTCATCTTCTACTTCGTAGTCTTCTAGATACTTAGGTTTCTTAATTTTTCTTTTAGGTCTTGATTCTACTTCTTGTGGTATATTTTCTTGTAATGTGTTGTTTTCTGTTAATAATATTTCTTCTTGTAGAATGTTTTCTGTCACTTCCAGTGTTTCTTCTTCTATCATGGACTCTTCATGAAAGGAATTGATTGATCCTTGCTCACTTGCGCTTTCATAGACTTCATTATTCTCAAAGTTTGTCTCTTCACTTCTTTCATTATTTATTTCTGTTGTAGATTCCTTCTTCAAGTCAAAACTTGTAAGTATTCCAGAAAACATGTCTTCGTTTCCTGTTCTTTCATCTTCTTTTGTAGACTTTTTTTCACTAATAAACACCACATCTCTTTTAATTTCAACATTTTTCTTTTCAGGTAAGTACACTCGATATCCTTTAGTGTTCTCTCCATACCCTACAAAGTATCCAATCTCTGCCTTGCTATCGAACTTGAGTCTTCTTTGTGTAAGTATATGTACAGCCACTTTCCTTCCGAAAATCTGTAGGTTCTCTATATTATATGTTTCTCCAATCCAGAGTTCATATGGTGTCTTATCTTTGACACGGCTAGGGCCGGTTCTGTTGATTACGTAGATAGCAGTATTTACAGCTTCCGCCCATAGGTTTTTATCTAAACCACTCTCTAAGAGCATTGTTCTTGCAGATTCTACTATTGTACGCATCTCCCGCTTCGACACAGCCATTTTGCTCCGGTGTATAGGTAACACTCCTTTGATGTATAATGCCATAGGTATTTAATAGCTTTTTCATGTCTTGACCGATGAATTCTTTTGCATTGTCACTTCTGATAAATTTTATTTTGTGTTCTAGAACTTTTTGTGTTTCTTTTATAAATTGTTTCAGGCATTCTACACTTTGAGATTTATTCTTCAAGAAATACACTTGCCTGTACTTAGTGTAGTCATCTTTGATTAGTAAGAAGAACTTTGCACCTCCTAAAGATATTTCTTCAACCGGACCTCCAATGTCGATATGAATAACTTCTCCAGGTTTTGTAGCTCTTTGCCCTTCTAGAGGAAAAGGAAATCTGTGATGCTTTCCTTTCAAGCAAGATACGCAGGTTTCTTCTTCATTATTCTTCTCAAAGGTTATATTTTTTCTCTTGAGTATGTCAGTAACTTGCTTAATGTTTTGGTGAGCCATTTTAGCATGCCATTCTTTTAGACCGGATGTACATTTGCCAAATAAGGCGGCTTCTTGCTCATATTTGAATTTTAGTATAAACATTTTACCCAGTCTTTCCGCGATAGCATGAACACTGTTGTTTTTCATTAATAGACATTTATCTGCCGTCCATTCTGCTCTGTAACCCTTATCCAGAGCTGCACTTACTGAAAACAGGTTCACCTTTAGTCCTGGCACATGCAACACGTTGTGGATTTTGGTTGTAATCCAATTTTCCCCATCAAAGGCTTTTAAGTTAATGTCCCCATAACCCACAGCTTTTATTAGTGTTCCATCACCGATAATAACATCTTTTGGCACTAATAATCGTTCATAATTTGTGATATTGTCTTTTGTCATGCACATATGCTCAGTTGCACCACTGTCCAAGTACCAGTCACTGTTATCAGCACATTTTGAGGTTAGAGCACTGATTGACACTGATGAAATTATGAATGCATTTTGTTTATTCAAGTTATTGTTATTCTCCTGTTTTTTATTTGCACTGGTTTTGTTATACCAACATTGTTCTTGTGTATGTCCACGTTTTTTGCACTGTTTACAAAACGGTTTGTTAATGATAACTTTGCAGTCTTGTTTATAATGTCCCGGTTTACCGCACTTAAAGCACTTTCTGTCCTTAACAACTGCTTTAAAAGCTGACTGTTCTTCACTGTTTTCTTCATACATTTTGTTTCTTTGTTCTTCAATTAACAATCTTGCTGTCAATTCTGACAGCTTTCTTTTTCTATAGGTACGGAGTCCCACGCAGAGACAAAATGTCGGAACTTTTCTCCCACGGAGCTGATAATTTTTGTTATGACCATATTTTCAGGGATTTCGCCTTTGTTGCAAAATATGCAAAGACACGTCTGATTTTTGTTCATAAACGGTACACAACTTGTCCCACATTTCTTTTGCGGTATTTGCATTTTGTACTTGCATGATTACAGCGGTTGCTAACCGTGTTACTATTATTCCTTGGGCCTTTGCATCTGCCTTTTGCCATCTTTGCCATGCCTTGAATTCGGCGCCTTCTTTGTCGTCACTCGCCGGCTTCGGCGGCATTGGGTTTGTGCCGTCAACAACCTCGAAGACATCCACGGCCTTTAGTATTATTTTCACTTGGAACTTCCAGCTGCTCCAGTTTGAAGATCCCTCCAGTTTAACACCTGGACTGTTCGTTGAACCCATCGTCGAAAACCATTCGGCGTCCATTTTTACTTTTCTTGTGCACACCGCACTACTGCTTTTACCGCAGACTGTTTTTTACCAACAGTTTGTATCTCACCCTGCACCTCGGTTGAAGGGCTGGGCCCAATAACCTATTAAGGTGTATTGAAGAAGAAAAGAGGTGGTGGGTTTGAGATACGAATTATTTATTTAATTTAGGTTCAACAACACACAATCACAGCAACAATGGTGGGCGGAAGACAGGAAGTACAGTACAGACTAAAAAATAAAAATGAAAATGTTGCCATTTTAATAAAACGGCAACACTGCAAAACACGTCAACTAATTAAGTGATGGGATACCACAATAACAACTATCCATATTATCGATATATTTACCAACTGCCTCAGGAGGATCAGTTTTTTTTAGTTTTAGGTAGGTATTCACGATATGTACTGATTGGTGGGGTGGGTTATAAGAAAGATCTTTGTGTATTATTTGCGCGGGCGAAGCCGTGGACAAATAATAATTTTCGAAACGTCATGTCCGATTTTGATGGGACTTTCGCTGGAGAGTTTATCTTGGAAACATTTAGGCATCGTTCGTGAAAATTAAAAAACTCTAAAACATATTCACGTGGGCGAAGCCACGGGCTAAAGCTAATGTTATTATATTTTTCATAGTAGGAGGCCTTTGCCCAGTAGTGGGACATTAGACCTATAGGCTAGTAAAAAAAAAACCCATAGTATAAAAACTATGAAACCTATTTACCTCGTAACATTCTAGAATTTTATCGACGTTTCATCGACTATTCAACATTCAAGTACTGACTATTGCGCGCGCAGCTTACCCCACACAATGCGGTTGAAGCTAGAGACAAACTTAGCCCACGCCACGCCACGTACACCACACACGCTACGCGACGCGACGCGACGTGGGAGAGTTGGTGTGCACACCAGCTAGACCCACGTACACTAGGTACGCATGTTGACGTCAGACTCGTTGTTCGTCTCCCATTTTTACACGGTTGACCAAAAAGGAGTGTTGTTATGTTTTCAGGTTTCATGTTTGTATGAGGTATTTTTAGCCTTGAATTCCTCCAAGTGACATAGGTTATGATAAATCTTATCGAGTGGGATACCAAAATGAAAAGCTATAAAAAGCGACTTCAAAAATTAATATAACTGATATGTTTTATGAGTACATAATATCTCGATGGTTTTATGTATTTTTTGTTGTATAAGTTGTCTGTGGTGTTTTTAATTGTTTTAATAATTGACCGAGCGAGCGAAGCGAGCGAGGGCTATAATTCAAGTTGGGGCGAAAACACATTGTTTGTATGTATGTATGTATGTAGTTTGTTCCGCGATAACTCTCGAACCGTTGAGTTAATTTCGATGATATTAAGTATACGTGTAGCAACTATCCATAGAATTTTTAAGTTCGTTGCGCAACAAAATCGGTTCAGCCGTTTTTGAGATATACGCATATTTTTCAAATAATAATCGCGAGGTCTAAGTTCGCGGCGAACTACTAGTTTAAATAATTAGCTTATTTTTGTACACATCCCAACGCAACAAACATCAATTCATGACTGACGCGCTGCGAACGTAAGTTCCTAGAAACACACCTGGGGTCTACGCGTGTGATGGCGTATGAGCGTGCGTTGCGTACGTGGGCCTAGTGTGTTTCTACCTTGACTTTTTTGTATTGAAGCTTGCGTTCATTTCTATTCCCGATCTTATTTTTCTGAGGTAACAACATTTGATAAAATCAGAGATAATAAAAAGTCAAACTGTCACTGTCATTTACTCATGTCATGGTTGTCAAGCCAAGCCAGCCAAAGAGCCAATTTAACGAAGTCGTCGACCGTAGAATCGAAATACAAATAAATTATATCTCGCTCGATGGCAAAATATCAGAAAACTGTGAGAAAATACTACGTATATCATTTTTACTAATTTGAATAAATGCCTTCATAAAGTAAATATTGAACTGTTGGCTGTCAAAAAATCAAGCAATTGAGACATGATTGAGACACATTTGTGTTTGTGCTACGAACACTTAGCACAAACACAAATGTGTCTCAATTGCTCAATTTAAATTCTTTTTGCGCTTCAAGTTTAGATGATTTAAAATGGATAAATGTAGGTTGTGCTTAAAAAGTAGTAAAAAATTGAGGTCAGTATTCGACAAGGAAGATGATATAGTATATATTGATATGATAACTTCGATCTCGAATATTAAAGTGAGTATAATACCTAACCTACCCTGTACTATTTTAAATGTTTTAAGAGACCAACTTAACTTATTAAAAATTTACAGATAAGAACAAATGATAAACTTAAACATTTATGCTCTCAATGCTGTCGAAAACTTAGAGAAGCATTTCAATTTAAAAATATGATAGAAATGTAAGTAATTTTTTATTATAACAATAAGCATAATTATAATTCTTACTTTCAACAATATCTCTTTTCCACAATTCAGCTCTTGGTTGGGCCCTTTCCATTTTTCTTTCATAGCAGTATATCTGTCTTATTCCCATGAAATTTACATATCTCAGATTCCAAGTGGCAACTCAAATGAAACTAGCTCCAGATTTGGTAAAAATTTTAAAACGTGCTACCTTCAGAGGAGTTCGGGGTGGAGGGGTGGGAGAGTCTAACCCTCCCCCCATGACACCTCTTTGCCGGAAGGCAATGGTTTTTTTTTTATGATTTTTTTAAAAGTTTAGATACAAAATGTATGCCGGTTTCTATTATGTTCCAGTTTCTATTATAGACTGTTTATTTAAGGGTTGAAAGGGGGAGGGGGCTGCCCCCCAGTACCACCACCCCGCCGCGGAACCTAATAATTACTGAGATAATAATGATTAACTAAAAACTAGTAAGCTTATTGTATTATTTCATGCCAAATTAATCTCTACAGATATTTTGAAACGTGATGTCTCCGGCTATAAAAAAACACTCCCATATAGGGCAAACAAGACTAGGTGAAGTCAGGGTTGGCCAGTTTGGATTTGCCCTTAACTTTAGTTAATTCCCTGTTCTGGAAAAATTTTACGTTTCGTTACATCTAAAATTTTTTTTTTCAAAAAATTATATAAAAAAAAGGAAAAACAAAAAATGGGGCTCCGGCAAAAAAAAATTATTGGCGAGGGTTATATAAACCCCCCTTTACCTCCCCCATGCATAACTATACTCAAATTCGGGTAGCACATTTTAAAAGTTAAGCCCCAGATTTTATGTTAGGCCTTCAGAAATACAACTGTGAAAACCATGTCAAATTTCTTTTAGTAGTTTTTGCATGAAGCATCTACACACATAGACAGATAGACACAGACAAAAAAATGCCTTTTTTTAAATATATCTTATGCACAGACATATCATGTAATTTGTTAATCTTTTATTTTTATTTGTTTTTTTTTATGTACATTTTAGGACCAATTTAATACTAAATGAAGACACTAGTATAAAAAAAATCAATTTCAACACTTTGGATGAAATCAAAATTAAAGTAAATTTTGATAAAAATACAATTTTATCTGAAAATAATTATGTTACTGAGGTATTAGAAAATAGTCTTAAAGATGAGACAGAATTTTTCTGGTTTAACAATACTATAATAAAACGAGTTGAATCCATAAAGTGTGCAGATGAAATGAATATATGTGATGTTAAATCTGAACCAAACAATGATGACTTGGATGATGTTAAAGCTGAACCAAATGATGATGACTTGGATGATGTTAAACCTGAATCAAATGATGATGACTTGGATCAAGTAAGTACTATTACAAAGGACCCTGATAAAGTACTTTAAAACAGGCTTTGAGTTTGCCTTATTGCCATGACCATAACACTTCAGCCTTAAGCCAGCCACTTAAGGCCATGTCGTAGCACACATTCGAAAAAATTGTTTTTCATGAAGAAATTTGCCTATTTAGAGTTAAATTACAAAGTGGAAAAATAATACAGGATATAGATTATGATGTTTACTAAGGTTTCAATCGTGTACTTTTTAATAAAAAATACATATTTTCGGCTTAATTAATTCATAAAGGCACCGAAAATTTAGAAAAAAATTCAGCTTTCAAGTCATGGAACTTACAATTTTCAGCAATAACATATATATATTTTTATATAATTAGTTAATATATATACTATATTAAAGTTTTAAACGAGCACTTTTGTTTTTAGACTAATATTTTTAAAGATATTTGAGAAATACAGTGTAAACTCTTTATAACGAAACTCAAGGGACTGAGCATTTTTTGTCGTTATAGAGAGTTATCGTTATATGGAGTGAACAAAAAAACAACCAAATTAACAAGAATTTTTCGTCAACACTAATCGCTTTTCGTTTACTGCCCATGTTAACAGTTTCAAAGTAGGTTTACGACTGATAATACGATAGGTACCCAGTATGCTTGGTCGAAGACCATCACTTCCGAGAAAACAATGCGTCATACTGCACGTGTTCAAGGCAATTAAGTATAACAAAAGCTCCGACCGACCTCGGATGTTTCGGAGCTTCAGTCTTTTGTTACCTGATAACATAAACAATAATACCGATAATAAATATTTACTGTCTAAAAATAAGAACACATTTCTTCGTAATAGAGAATGTCGTGTCGCTATAAAGAGTGTTTCAATATGTGGGTTTTAACGCAAACCAACCAAGTTGGGCTCACTTCAACGTTACAGGGAGTTTATTGTTATAAAGGATAACGTTATAAAGAGTTTACACTGTAGTTGCTAAATTGGTACAAAATCTGTTCGATCCTGCCAACGAAAGTAGAACATTGTGTTGTGCAAAAAACTATCTTATTGCAACGCGCACACGGCGCGGTTAAGCGCATATGAATTTTGTTTTTTGCAGCTCAGGTTGGACCTCGTCTTAAGTTTATATTAGCCTGGTATTGTGTCCACTGCTTGGGCAAAGGTCTCCTTTCCCAAGATTATTAAGTCAGCTTGAATCATAATTTTTTAATAAATAAATTATTTAAATGTGTCAATCAATGCAATCCACAGAAAAGGCACCTTTTGTTGGCACTTAATTATACTTGTACTCTTTGTATTTCTGATCAACTTAAGTGCCAATGACCATAAGGTACATTTTCCTTATTACATTAAAAATCTTCCATAACATGGTAGTCAAGCCAGATATATTAAGAAAAAGAAAAAACCTGCTGAGAACGTCTAAATCAACTTCATAAAAAATAGGACGAAATATTAATTATTACAAATGTTTAAATTTAAAAACTCGTTTTTTAATTTTCTTATTTACACTCTTGACAGGATTATAATCATGAAGGCTGTGGCGGCGGTGATAGTGATGATGAATATTTACCAAAATATTTAAATAAGAAAATAAAAAAAAATAGAAAGGGGAAAGAAAATGTAAACTTCAAAAAAATGCATAAAGGTGAATAAATAAAAATGTCACATTACAATGCAGGATAATCATTTTTCATACTACTTTAAATCATTTTGTATGCTTCCTGTATACATAATGTAAAAAAAAAATACGAGGCATGTGTAATGATTAAGTTCATTTAAGTATCTAAAAAAAATATAAGTGCATTTATTTCTGTTACCTATTTATTTAGCACTTGTAATCTTAGAGCATTTTTAAATGCTCGAAGATTGTAAAAATTTTCTCTTATTTTATGTACTTACCTATATGTATTTTAAATATTTCACAAAAAAATTTCAGACTCCAAGAGAAACATGAATATTAATGGAACTGTGAATGTATTGATCAAACCAGTTTTTTTAAGAGATGTTGGAATTGTACCCACAAAACCACAGATAATCAGAAATAAAGAAGCCAAGCCACGAAGAAAAATTGAAATTAAGAAGCTAATGTGCAATTTCTGTGGAAAAATGACTAAATCAATGAAAAACCACATATTGATTCATACAGGTAAGTACAGTACATTAGATTAAATTGAAATGAAAATTGTTTTTTAAATAGGCTTAAAAATAACACTTATAAATCGTCATATCCATACCTACTTAATTGACGTCAGAAAATGACTCAAAGTTAAGGTACTGCCTCCAAAGCGCAAGTAAGTAAGTAAAAGTAATTGATTTGTTGATTATTAACTTGACATCTATCCCCGGGATTAACTCTTGAGGCATTTTCGTTAAAATTGCATCACTTATGACCCTTGACTGTACATTAAATGTCTTGACTGTACATTAAATTTGTGTTTTTGTGTAAGAAATTGGCGAAGTTTATCGACAAATAGTGCCTAAAGTTGACATCTGTGTTACCAGTATATAACTATTTACCGGTGTTATTTTACAACTTTTACAAGGTAATTCTTTTTATTCACACTCTTAGGCACATGCTTTGGACACTATTCTCTTGTTTTTTGCCACACACTTGAGAACACTTTCACGTTAAATGTTTCAAAATTAGTATTATTTTTTTTAACAAAAAGTAGGTAGGTAGATCGTTGTTGGTTAGGCCATCTGGTTTTGCTCGCCCTAAATTAGATATCAATTGTTCATTCTTTTCCTTGCAATACCTCCATCGTTTGCCTTTTATCTCTTTGTTAAAATGTCCACCTCGAGCCGTGCTGTGACTGCTCGTCAGATTGATATCCAGCTGAAGGCAGCCCTACTCAAACTACAGGCTGAGAAGCATGAGAAAGACCAACTACTTTTGGAAAGGGGACAGAATGAACACGAATTCCTATTATTACTAAATAGAAATACTCAGCTGACACATGAACTGTCAGAAAGTAAAATTATCGGAGACCAGATGAAGGAGCAGCTTGACCAGCAACAGTTAGAGATAGGATCTTATTAGAAAATAAAATGTGCTCGGTGACATACACTGGTAGTGATCCAAATGCCCACTATAACAACTTATTTAGTACTGTTTCTGATGCTTTTCCAAAACATTTACATTGAAGCAACGCAAGTTTAATAATAAATTACAATTTAACGAATGGGCTACTACAGGTATATATATAAGTAGACAAAAATTATTTGACTTGTATGCCCAGAAACAATATAGATTTGATAGTACTTTTGTTGATTATGTTAGAAATTATTCAAAAACTTTTAAAAGAGTTTGCAGACAGGCTAAGGCTAATTGTATTAAAAGGAAGATCAGTAACGCTCCTAATAAGATGAAAGAAACCTGGAGCATTATAAATAAAGAGACAGGCAAATTTAAATTGAAAGAAAATATTAAGGACATTAAACATAATGACAAAAAAACTTCTACACAAGAAATAGTAAATGTTTTTGAAAATTACTTTACAAACATACCTTTAGAATTAACCTCTAGTATAAATTCATGCCCTCAAAATGCCGAATCCCTACTTAAAAGTAATGTCACCACTTGCACCTCTAAATTTAAATTCTCGCATATTGACCCTAGTGATATAATTAAAACTTTTAAAGAACTAAACATTAAAAAGTCTGAGGATCACTGGGGTATGTCTGTTAGCATAATTTACCATATAATAAATATCATAGCTGTCGACTTAGCTTATATATTTAATGAATGTGTTGACTAAGGCATTTTTCCAAATTTAATGAAACTTAGCAAAGTAATTCCACTGTTTAAAAAAGGTGAAAAATCAGAGCCTGGCAACTATAGGCCTATATCTATTTTGCCAGTCTTGAGTAAAGTATTTGAAAAGATTATGCTTAGTCAAATGCAACAGTACTTTAATATCCACAATCTATTTCACGGCCAACAATTTGGATTTACTAGTGGTAAATGCACAACTGATGCGGGAGTGGCTTTGGTTACTCATATCTTCAATGCATGGGAAGATTCACAGGATGCAATTGGAGCGTTTTGTGATTTATCTAAGGCGTTTGACTGTGTTGACCATGAAACTCTCTTGCTCAAGCTCTCTCAGTACGGTTTTGACACTAAATCAATAGAACTAATAAAATCTTATTTAAGTGATAGGCTGCAGACTGTAGACCTAAATAACGTAAAATCTAAAGGATCAAAAGTTATGATTGGCGTACCTCAAGGTTCAATTTTAGGACCTTTCCTTTTTTTAGTATATGTCAACGACCTGCCTTATATGGTTGAGAAGCAGGCTGGTATAGTGTTGTTTGCTGATGACACGTCTTTAATTTTTAAGACTGACCGCCATAGCGAAAATGTGGATGCTGTGAACAGCACTTTGTCTGCCATATCAGACTGGTTTTCTGCTAATAACCTGATGCTTAATGCAAGTAAGACCCATCCCAACTAGCACACAAGCTGCTAATACAGGCTTTATACAGCCTAAGTGTAGTATAGCAGCTGATAAAGTGCTGTAAATTTTTCATAAAGTTAAACAGTAGAGTACTTCCATACCATTGAACAGCTAGGTGCTACAGGACATGTTTTGTAGCAAAAAATATCTTATGGTAATACAAAAACAAGTACTGGCTTCACTAAACTACTATTGGACATAAAATGGAGTTAATGGAGACTTTTATACCACTGTAAGATGTAAAAGAATACTTTAGTAGGCAGGGCAGTTTGCAAAGAGTTTTAACTTACTTCTATAGCACTCAAGACCGTATAGAGACATTTTGTAAAGCCTTACGCTCTTTAGCATATTTTATTACTTACTAGCTTTTGCCCGCGGCTTCGCCCGCGTGAATTTCCCACGGGAACAGTGCTTTTTCCCGGGATAAAAAGCCTATGTGCTATTCCAGGTCATTATCTACCTCTGTACCAAATTTCATCGAAATCCGTCCAGTAGATTTTGCGTGATTGAGTAACAAACATCCTCATTTCAATCATTTCAATCATTTATTTATTTGTAAAACATAGGTAAAATACATTCGTTGTTATTTGGGTATTAGAACCACTATGTTTTGCCTCCATTTAGGCGTACAAATATAAGTTTACATTCCTTAAATTAAACATACATTAAATTTGTCAAATGAATATAACAATAAATATTAAATTGTATAATAGTATGTCTGCATGTAATGTATAAAATAGTGTCAAATATAAACATGGTTTCTATAATTTATCATTTAAAAATTCAGTCACAGAGTAATATGCCTTGTTAATCAAAATAGATACAAATTGTTTCTTAAATTCCTTAATATTACAATCCATAAGATGACGAGGCAAATTGTTATAAATTCTTGCGGCCATGCAGATAAGGCTATCACTTTTAAGTTTCGTTTTCGATATTGGCATTCGTATTTTATGACCATAGCATTGGGAACGTTGACTATTTATATTTAATAATTTTGGAAAAAGGTGTTGATTGCATTTTACAAATAGAGCTGTTTCATATATGTATAGTGAGGGAACTGTTAATATTTTTAATTCTTGAAAATATTTCTTACAACTCACTGTTTTTTTTAGATTTTTAATAGCTCTTATGGACTTCTTTTGAGATTTAAAAACTTTTAATTTATTTACAGAATTTCCCCAAAAGATAATACCATATCGTAATATAGATGAGACATATCCATTAAAAGCCATTAATACAGTGTTAAAATTAGCAATTTTTGACAAATTTTTCAATGCGAAAATGAAGCTATTAATGCGCTTGCACAAGTCGATTGTGTGTAATTTCCAGTTCATTTGGTAATCAATATGTAAACCCAGGAATTTTGTCGATATTGTCGATTCAATAGATTCATCATTATATAGAACTTTTATTTGAGGCAATTTAGTATATACTGTCTGAAATGAATAATTTTAGTTTTGTCAATATTGATAATTAGATTATTTTTATTAAGCCAAGCCTCACAAACTCACAAACTCACAAATTCACAAACTCACAAACTCACATCCAAACTTTCGCATTTATAATATTAGTATGGATGTTGTAACACTATATCTATTGCAAAGTTGTGTAACTTTGAAATAGCGCCTTGAGCGCTATATATGAGAATCATATAGAAACTAAACGGTTAATAGTTGTCTAAGAAATCATATGAAATATTTTATATAGCCGTGAGAGTTACAAAACGGTGCTGTAACATTTTTAGTATTTTAATGGTGTTCACTAGATTTCTCATAGCTTTACACCTACAGGGAAGGGACATGACTTCATACTAGAGCTAACAGCGCCATATTCGCAACTGATGTGCTAAAAATGTAACCTAAAGCTGTATGATAATATTATAATTTTTTTATTCAGCCTATGACGGAGTGCGATTTCGGTACGGGTAGGGTTCCGTAGTTTCCAATTTAATGCACAACGATATTGCATCTTGTAGTACTACTAAAGCTGATATTTGTGAGGACGACAGTCTTACAGCAAGTGAAGAAGCCATAAATGAAACACAAAATTATTTATAATTCTTTTATTACTTTCGGCAATGTCTGTAATATAAACTGTTGAATATTAGAGATTTGTTTTGGCGTTTGATTCTCAAGATTAATCTGAACTATGAGGTATATTTCTTGAGATGATGATTCCTGGTTTAGCTCTGCTTTAGAGTAGGTATTTGTCACAGGCAGTAACTGAAAAACATAAAGTATGATAATTAGAAACAAAAAATGGAATACCTCGAATAAATACCTAAAGCCTACCCTTGGTCATACTGCTGATAGTTTTACACATTAAAAATATGGGTACTTATGTACTTGAAATTGTCTATACAAATAAACGTATTATCTATCTATCTATCTATATCAGTTAATCTGTATAGGTAAAGATAATAGTAATTTATAGGTAGGTATTGAATAAAAGGGAAATAAAACTTTAAAATGACGGATCCCTAAGTAGTATTTTTACTGCATATCTCAAATAGAAGAACCTGTGTTAAGACCACCTGAGGCTCTAAATAGTAACTGTAAAACGCTGATGTACATGCAAAGCAGTTGGATAGCGCACTAGTACTACAACCGTGAAACCTAAACATCTACAGCAGCAAATACTAGAGCCTTTTTACGGTTCAAGCAGATAAAATAGATATAACCAACACTGGGAGCTACTCTTATGGAGACGCCATTATACTGTTTTAAAAAATGGATGTTTTTAAGGTTATTACTACATTTTGAAGACATAAACTTGTAATTTAAAATGTAAATTAAGTCTAATTTTTTACGTATAGCTCTAATTAAACTTTTTTGTAAACTAAAAAGTACTAAAAACTATTATTTAAGTTGAAACCTAATTCCTCACCATAATCATTTATTTTATTTTTGCATTAAAAACTTAACATTCAGAGGGCGCGTGAAAATTTTGTCGATAATTCATATAATCATTCACAATGAACTGGTAATCGCACTGCAATTTCACGTACATATAGAAATAAAACACCATATTACTTACCGTTTTGATAAATCCTTCGTATTAGTTATGGATCCTTTCACTATGTGTAGTGAAAGGATCCATTCAATTAATTTAATAAAAATTATAATATATCTTGTACACGTAAAATTGTAAATCAACAATAAACTTACTTTAAAGCGATGGAAGTTAATTTTAAAATACAGGAGCTCCGAAAGAAGGTGAAGGTAGCAGAAAAGCACTGCACGAGAAGTTTTGGATGCTTTGAGGGCACATTACGGGCTTTAAGCAGCCTTTGTAGCTCTATTCTAACTTACATAAGCGGCCACTTTAGATCAATTGCAGAGCTTATAGTTGTATAATTTGTGGCCTATTTCGCGCTACAAGAGATCTTTAGCAGCTTATAGATGTACTATATTTCTTACTAAGAAGCCCATGCCGTAACTGAAATCCTCTATCTGGCTACTGTACCGCTTCTTATAGCGCTTGTGTGCTAGTTGGGATTGCATTAAATTTACGCTTCCTAATGTTAGGCAGGCCCATGTTGATATCAATATAAATAGTAATAAGTTAGAGTTCATTGAAAGTACCACATTTTTAGGAATAACATTAGATTCTAAATTACAATGGGGTGCTCACATTTCTAATTTGTCTAAAAAACTGAGCTCCGCGGCTTATGCTGTAAGACGAATCAGACAACTGACGGATGTGGCAACTGCTAGGTTGGTTTATTTTAGTTATTTCCATAGCCTAATGTCGTATGGCCTATTACTTTGGGGAGCAGCTGCCGACATACAAACAATTTTTATACTTCAAAAAAGAGCTATTCGTTTTATTTACAGATTAAGAAAAAGAGATTCACTCAGAGATTTCTTCAAAGATATAGATATTTTAACCTTACCATCCCAATATATTTTTGATAACATTATGCATGTTAGGAAAAATATTTCGTCTTTCAAAAAAGTTTGTGATGTCACAGATATATCCCTGCGAAACAAACATAACTTGTACGTTCCAGGGCACAGACTGGCTAGGGTTAGGAAATCATTTGTGGGAAACTGTATACGCTTACTTACTTACTTACTACTGCGGCGCAGCGACCCGAAGTGGATCTTGGCCTCCGACACGAGACGACGCCATTTTTTGCGGTCTTGCACCAATTCTCGCCAGTTTTCCGCTCTGAGGCTCTGTAGGTCTTTCAGAACCTCATCGCTCCAGCGGTACCTAGGGCGCCCGACTGGTCGACCCTCGTATGCTCTTTTGACGGCACGATCCTCTTCCATTCTCTCCACATGTCCGAGCCAGCGAAGTCTGGCTGCTTTGACCTCTCCGATGATGTTTGGTTCGGACACTAGATCTTCCATTTCAAGGTTCTTTCTAACTCTCCACTTTCCATCTTGATCTTTTGTAGGCCCCAGAATTTTCCGGAGGATCTTCCGCTCCGCCACTAGCAGCTTGCTTTCTTCCTTCAGAGTTAGTGTCCAGGCCTCGCACCCGTACATCAAGATTGGTCTGATAACCGTCTTGTAGACGCAAATCTTGGTCTTTCTGCGCAACAGCTTAGACACCAGAACTTTGTGAAGAGCAGCTGTACATCTGAGGGCATTGAGGATTCTGATGTTGATTTCCTCCTCTCTTTGATTTGTATCAGTTACCGTGCAGCCCAGATATTTAAATTTGCTGACTCCCTTGTAAACGGTTCCTTCCACATTCAGGTCTTTTCGTTTCTCTCTCGTGTTTTTATACCTCCTCATTAAGAAGTATCCCGTCTTCTCTTGACTTATTCTAAGGCCCACTTTCTTCCCTTCCTCCTCCAAAACCCTCGCCATTTCCTGGACTTCCTGCTGGCGTTGACCAATTAAAGCCAAGTCATCCGCGTATCCAATGATTTTATGGATGCCGTTTAACTGCACTCCGCCGTCGACCTCCAAGACCTTTCTTATGACGTGTTCGAGTACTATGTTAAACAGCATCGGGGACAGCGCATCTCCCTGCTTCAGTCCAGTCACAACCTCAAATTCTTCCGTCAGAGTTGAGCCTACTCTCACCCTCATTCTGCTGTGTCTTGTAGCGATCTCAACCATCCTAGCCAGTTTTGGGGGGATTTTAAATAACCTCAGTATCGCGTATAGCGTATTTCTGTCCACACCGTCATAAGCCTTATTAAAGTCCACGAAGAGTGCATGGATGTCTTGGGCATAATCCCATTTCTTCTCCATCAGCTGTTTAAGAAGGAAGATTTGGTCTGATGTGCTGCGACTACGACGAAAGCCACATTGGTAGTCGCCTACTATCTCTTCTAGAAGGGGCTCCAAGCGACCGAGGAGAACATATGATAGGATTTTGTATGCTGTTGGCAGCAGCGCAATCCCACGATAGTTGGAGCATTTTCGACGACATCCCTTTTTATGTATGGGGCATATGATGCCTATATTCCATTCCTTTGGTTGCTTTTCTTCCTTCCAAATCGTTTTGATTAAGTCTGTGAGTTTTGATTGCACTACTTGCCCGCCATATTTCCATAGTTCCCCCGGTATGCCATCTATGCCTGGACTCTTGTTGCTTTTTAGCCTAGCAATCGCTCTGCTCACCTCTTCAAGGTTTGGCACATCTATTTCTGTCTCTTCATTTTCACCAGGATTCACCGTGGGATCAGTCACTGGTGGACAATTTAGCAGTCCCTCAAAATACCGTCGCCATTCACTTTTGAGCTCTTCAGGACGGAGAATTAATCTCAGAGATTAGTTTTCATCTTCCAGCAGCTGGACGTTCGGTTCGGTTCGTTCGGTTCGGTTCTTAACGCTATTGAGTTCTTGATAAAATTTACGTGTCTCGCTTGCTTTCAATAATGTTTCCAAACCCTCAAGTTTTCTCTCCAGCTGCCTCCGTTTAGCATTTTGTATCGTACTGCGAAAAGATTTTCGGGCTTGCTCATAGTCATTGTTCCATTCACTATCCTGAAGTGCCAAAACTCGGTACTTTTGTTTCTCCTCAAGGGCCTGCTCACACTCTGGCGTCCACCATTTCCGCTTCTTACTCCGTTTTCGTTTCCCTAAGATCTTAAGCCCGGCTTCTTTGACTACTTCCTTTATTTGATCCCAGCTTTCATCTATGTCTTCTTGTATCTCTAGACCATTAAACCTATTCCTCAGTTCCAGTTCAAATGTTCTTTGGGTGACATTGTCTTTAAGGGAATCCGTGTCTATAAGTTGTTGGTCTGATCTAGGTGTGTTGCTAGTGGCCTTTATTCTAGCTTTGATTCTTATTCCTAACATAAAATGGTCACTGTCACAGTCCGCTCCCCGGAAAGTTCGTATATCCTCAATCGTGTTTCTATGTCTACAGTCGATAAGAACGTGGTCTATCTGTCTTTATGAGGATACATAGTGCTTTTCACCACCATAGATTTAGCTGCTGCAAAGCTCACCAATCTAAAACCATTGTCGTTAGAGATTTCATGTTTACTATGCAGACCAATTGTGGCTAAATTGATTCGATAAGTAGAAATTAGAGTACACTATCAATCACCACATTGGATCGAATACTTATTGAAAGCATTCGCCGTTAATAAGCGTTGCTACAGACGATTTAGACAATAGGAACAATGCACAAACCACTTACCATGTAGGCAGGCTTCGAGCACGATTCCTCACGAATAGTTCTTCCTTTAGACACCTAGCCGGCCAGCCACACACGATTATAAAGTTCCAAAAACACTGTTGAGCACTTGAAGTTTTATTAAGAATAATTGAGTAAAATGTCATGTTTGATGCGCGCGCGCCTTCGCTTTCACGTACAGACACGGAGAGGTTTTACTGGTTCTGCCACCAGCCTTCTGCTACCAGCCTATGGCGTTGATCTCTCAGACACCGGTAGGATCTGCGCATGCGCCAGCGGAAGTCCGGGCGCCCCATTGGCTAAATAGAACTGCAGCACAGCGAATTGTGATGATTGATAAGTGCATCGGTAAGGCGCGCGAAATTCAAATTGAAAGGTAAACAAGATTTGCGTTGAAAACGGAACATTCCGCCCACCAAAATACCAATAGGATTTTCCCAGAGTAAGAATAAGAAACGGTAATTAACGATAAATATGTTTAAGTTATTATTCTAAACTTAAAAGCTAACAAATGATAAGTTGAAACGATTATACGGAGGGTAGAGGACATAGTTTGACCAAAGGTCTCTTAAGCGAGTGATCCCTGGCTGTTCTAACGGTTGCGACTCGAACTACCCCATCAGGGCCAGGATGCAAGGAAACAACTCGTCCTAATGCCCATTGAAGAGGAGGCCGATTGTCCTCTTTTATAAGTACGATTGAGTTTACAATTAACGGTGTTGAGTCCGTGGTCCATTTTGCTCGCTGAGTTAACCCATGTAAATATTCATTTTTCCAGCGTTTCCAAAATTGTTGTTGAAAAGATTGGATAAGTTGCCATCGATTTAGTCGATTGATTTTTACGTCCTTGTAGTCGAAGTCAGGAACTGCTGTAAGAGGTTCCAGCGTTAAAAATGACCGGGCGTAAGAACGTTCAAATCGTTGGGATCCGAGCTCAATGGACACAAAGGCCGCGAATTTAAAATTGATTCGATCTGAGCGAAGAGTGTGGTAAGCTCTTCAAACGTTAAGACCTGATCGCCAACAATACGGTACAAATGACTCTTTGCGGCTTTGATTTGGATTTCCCACACCCCTCCAAAGTGGGGGAGCAGAAGGTACGTTACGTTTAAAATCTATTTTTTCCGCATGAGAGGCTTGTTCGATACCTGACGCTAGTTGTGAACTTGCACCAACGAAATTCGTACCGCAGTCAGAGTGAATAACATTGCAGCGGCCGCGACGAGAAACGAAGCGACGCAATGCCGCGATGAAGCCGTCAGTCGATAAAGTAGAAACCACCTCAAGGTGCACTGCTTTTGTGCTCAAGCATACGAATAAACACAAGTACGCTTTATCGATTTTAGCACCACGATGAAGCCCGAGCTTAATTCGAAAAGGCCCTCCTAGATCGACACCTACGACAGAGAAGGGTTTTGCCTGATTGACACGAAAGGCCGGAAGGTCGCTCATAAAGGGTTGCAAAGGTTTCGGTTTAAGACGGTAGCATCTTATGCATCTTGAAAGATGATGACGTACAGCATGCTTTGCCGCAAGTATCCAAAACTGTTGTAAAATCAGATAGTTGGTTGTGTTCAGACCGGGATGAAAATTGTTTCGATGAATAGATTCGATTACAGCTGATGTAAGAACACTCTTTTTGGGCAATAATGCGGGATACTTATGTTCGAAGTCAAGATCGGAGCGCGATAGGCGCCCGCCTACTCTGAGTATACCCTGCTCGTCCAAAAACGGGTTTAGTTTACGAAAACTGCGAGGTAACTGTATCTTTGATTGTAATTTGGATATGACATCCAAAAAACAACGATGTTGGAAATGTTTGACGATAATTAGTAACGCACGATGACGCTCAGCGTCCGTTACGAAAAAGATTATCTGATCGCGGAACAGAGTTACGCATGTTATTACAAAACCTGCGAACGTAAGCGATAATGCGACAGATTTTATCTAAAGAAGAATAATTTTCGAATAGCCGATCAATTATAGACGTGTGATTTACGCTTTCGATTTGATCCGAAACGAGAACCGTGGTGCGACGCTGCTCAGAGAGCACCGCATTGTCATCGTTTGAACGATTTTTCGATGTATCGATTGGCCACTCAGACTGTGGTTGAGACAACCATTCTGGGCCCGCCCACCATAGGGCATTGTTTAGCAAATCGTGAGGCAATTGCCCACGCGAACAAACATCTGCAGGATTTGTGACAGATGGTACGTGCCTCCAGCACTCGGTCGGTACGATATCTTGAATGTGACTTACGCGGTTTGCAACGAATGTCACCCAGCGAGAAGAAGGAGCTCGCAACCAGGATAAGGTAACGGTGGAATCACACCACAGATAAGTGTCATGGACAGGAATCCGCAGCGTGTCCTTGACAAATTTGATAAGGTCTGTAAGCAAAACTGCACCACACAGCTCTAAGCGAGGTAACGATTGACGTTTTAAAGGAGCTACACGAGCCTTTGCACATACGAGAAAGACGCGAACGGAGCCGTCAGACTCGATAACACGCAGGTATATAACGGCGCCATATGCTGCTTCGGAGCTGTCACAAAATCCATGCAGTTGATATGATTGAGCGCTATCGGTAGCGTATTTACGTGGAGTTTTAAGATTCCTAACTTGAGGAAGCTGTTCGGAGAACTTTTCCCATTGAGAGACAATTTCCGGTGGGGGCTTATCATCCCATGAAAGACCTAGAATCCAAAGCTTTTGAATAAGGCATTTGGCATGAATTGTCAAAGGAGATAGAAAAACTCAGAGGATCGAAAATTCTGGCAACCTCACTCAAAATCGTTCGCTTGGTGCACGGTTGATTAGATGGATTAACGGTAAAGACGAACGAATCCGAAGCAGGCTCCCACTTAAGGCCCAGAACCTTGATAGTTGTGTCTTCAGTTTCGGTAAAAGTGATTGCTTCTGAAAGACACGCCTCCGCGGGAAGATCGCTAAGTAGCTCGGGTCGGTTACTCACCCATTTTCGGAGCTCAAACGAGCCAAGACCGAAAAGAGCGATGAGTTGAGTTTTGATTTCTCTGGCGTCCTTCAGCGATGAGCTTCCGGATATGACGTCATCAACGTATATGTCGGAAGTTAAAACGGTTTTGGCCTTTGGGTACTTGTGACCCTCATCGTTGGCCAGTTGCTGAATAGAGCGGCACGCCAGGAATGGAGCGGAAGACACTCCGTACGTTACGGTATTTAATACGTACTCTTGAAGAGGCTCATTTGGGTGAGCTCGCCAGAGAATACGTTGATAATCACGATGTTGAGGAGCTAGGTTGATTTGACGGTACATTTGGCGCACGTCTGCCATGAAGACAATTGCGTGCTCACGGAAATGAAGAAGGATCTCTACGATATTTGATTGTAGCTTCGGTCCCGTCAGCAGCGAGTCGTTTAGCGATTTGGAAGTTGCATCTTTAGCCGAGGCGTCGAATACAACGCGAAGCTTCGTTGTAGCGCTGTCGGGACGTAGCACACAATGGTGCGGTATATAATACTTGCCTTGACCCATTTGCTTGGCAGGTACTAGAGTCATGTGACCACTGTCGATATAGTCAGTCATGAACTCCACGTATTGTTGGTTTAAATTGTGATCGCGATACAGACGCCTTTCAATGGCATGAAAGCGTCGTAAGGCTATCTCTCGAGAACCTTCAAAGACTGGCTCCTCGTCGTCCTTGAAGGGGAGACAAACTACATATCTACCTGTCTCGTCACGGTAGTGATTACTGAGAAAACTATTTTCACAGCGTTGCTCTTCTGGGGTCAATCGGGAAGATTGTGGAACGTTATCGATTTCCCAGAAACGTTGAACAATTTTGTTTAAACTATCGTCTACGGTAGAAGGGGCTACTCCTAGTAGACTGGGCGATGCGAGTCTGGACTTCCCAAGAAGAAGCCAGCCGAAGACTGAGTTGAAAGCTCGCGGTTGAGAGGCGTTACCCTTCAGACGTTGTTCGAGAAGTGACTCAGCAAAGACGTCGGCACCTAACAAGACGTCGATTGGACCAGGGATGTCAAAACCAGGATCAGCTAGCGGTAGTGTTTTGACCTCCTCCCATCCTTTCGTATTTAGCCTTGCTATCGGTTGATCTCCGCAAATGCTCGGTATGACGAGCATTCCCAGACGAAACTTTACGTTACAGTTGGTGCCAATGTCGCATGTAACAAAGCCACTGACTGAGGCAGGGCTGCCCCTAACCCATAAACGTTGATATTACCAGTTATAGGTTTTAGATTTAATCGTTGAGCGGCGTGAGCCGTGAGAAAATTGTTTTGACTGCCGGTGTCAAATAACGCGCGAAATGTATGAAATTCACCAGAAGCATCACGAATCTGGACTAGAGCTGTTGCCAGTAACACGGTTGTGGTTACGGTTGGATCAGACTGAGTCAACGAATCCTTAGCCACTAAGGTCGCCGAGCTTGCCGCCGACTCCTTATGTAGCAAAGTGTGGTGTTTACGTCTACATTGTCGACATGAAAACATTGATGTGCACTCTCGCACTGAATGGGATGCGTTAAGACAATTGTAGCACCATTTCTTTTCAGTGGCCACAGCCATGCGCTCATCTATTGATTTTGCCAAAAAATCACTACAGGCCGAGATGTGATGTTCATTACGACAGTAGGCACATTTACGAATCGGAGTGCTCGAATTATGAGCAGGTTTCGCTTGTTGTTTATCACCAACATTTTTATGAGTAGTGACGGTGGGAGCGACAAGCGAATGCGTGACGTTATGTCGCTTGAACTTCTGTGAAGTTCCCGGTGTGTCCTTTGGAACGTTAGCGGTTTTATTGGTAACATTCGAAAAGTGCGTGTCGCGAATTAATGCTTCACCTTTAGAGTGTAAAAATGCCCTTAAATGGTTATACTGTGGAAGCTCAATATCGGTATGTTTTTCCTCAAACTCGCGTCTTAATTTGGTATCGAGTTTGGCCAGAACATTATAACAAAGAACAAAATCCCATTTATCGGTAGGTAATTTTAAAGTTTTTAAAATTGTTAAGTTCTCATCGATCGTGTCTAAGGCGCGTCGAAAATCTTGAGCGTTCGAAGTCTTTAAACTAACGTCCAAGATATCACGCCAGCACGTAAACGCTAATTCGCGTTTATCTTCATAACGGGACTTGAGAGCCTCGTACGCACTTAAATAATGTTCACTTGCAACAGGAAAAGTTCTAATGAACGATAAAGCATCACCACTTAAAACTGACACGAGATAGTGAAATTTCTCAATATTACATAAGGAGGTAGAATCATGTATCAACGCGTTATAAGTTGCAATGAACTCAGGCCATTCCTTGATAGCACCGGAAAAAGTTGGCAACGAAATTTTTGGTAACCGCATATTTCCACTGTGCGAACCGGTCAATGAATTATGTTTCGAAGTGTCAGCTTGTTGAGATGAACGTTGTTCAAATTTTCGTTGAATTGCCAACACTTGAAAATACAATTCGTCAAATCGATCCTGAAGTTCATCGTCCTCCTCATCGGCATCATCCTTAAGAAGGTCCAAAATAATAAAATGGGAGTCATGAAAACTATCAGCAATCGTTTTTATTTCATGACAATATGAAAGAAATAACCCTACTTGTGATTCATCGGTATTGGCTAAGGTACCTACTTCCAAAGCCTTCGTTAAGCGATTATATGCTATAGTTCGTTTACGTCGCAAACTGGGCAAATTATTAATAGTGTACGTATTTTCGATACCCTTTTTAATAGTAGGTTTAGATTTACGCCTTGATAGTAAAGACATAATTAATATCAAAACAATAAAACCTGATAGCAACAAATATTCGGATTCGATAAAAAAGTTTAGTTGCGAACGTCTTCAGCGAGACCGCGTTCACAAGAATCGACGAGAATCACTGGGGCGGTATTACACGACAACAGGTAATATTGTCACCTCGGTCACCTGAGTTTTAAATTGAAATAAATTAAATTGATAAGGATGAATTAAATGAGCGTTAGGAACACTAAAAACGGTTTGCGATATTCGTTAATGTACGGTAAATAAAAAAAATAAAAATCAGTTTTTTTGTAAAAACAAAAAACTATGATTTTTAACCTAAAACGGTAATAATGAAAATGTGAACGCACCAAAATTCGTTGAAAATATGATACGATAAACGATACAACGTCACGATAAAAAATATTTCGTAATTTGAAACGAAATAAATTTTCGATAAATAAATATCAAGAGGAAACGTTGAACGGTTGGAAAAAAGTAGTCGAGTTATAACGAACTATCAACATAAAATTATGAGAAGGTGGATTTGCAATATTGTATTATTGCGAACGGTAAAACGGTAGATAATTTTATGCTAATAAGTATAAAACGACAAAAGAATTTATTTTCAACAAATATTCTAGAAACTGATGGAAGCCATCTTAAATCGATAATCGGTAGGTAAGGTACTCAACAAAACAAAATGGAACAAAGACTTGTTTTCCGATTAGTAATTGAAACAAAATGTTATGTTTATTCGTTTTAGCTGTACTAGTAAGTATAATAAGCGTGGAATACGGTAAATGAAGTAGCAATTACTAAATCGAATTGGTATTTGGCGGCAGACTGAAGGTAGGTATCCAAAGTTCCCGGGTTTCGGCACCAAAAAATGTGGCTAAATTGATTCGATAAGTAGAAATTAGAGTACACTATCAATCACCACATTGGATCGAATACTTATTGAAAGCATTCGCCGTTAATAAGCGTTGCTACAGACGATTTAGACAATAGGAACAATGCACAAACCACTTACCATGTAGGCAGGCTTCGAGCACGATTCCTCACGAATAGTTCTTCCTTTAGACACCTAGCCGGCCAGCCACACACGATTATAAAGTTCCAAAAACACTGTTGAGCACTTGAAGTTTTATTAAGAATAATTGAGTAAAATGTCATGTTTGATGCGCGCGCGCCTTCGCTTTCACGTACAGACACGGAGAGGTTTTACTGGTTCTGCCACCAGCCTTCTGCTACCAGCCTATGGCGTTGATCTCTCAGACACCGGTAGGATCTGCGCATGCGCCAGCGGAAGTCCGGGCGCCCCATTGGCTAAATAGAACTGCAGCACAGCGAATT
The DNA here is from genome assembly GCA_018467065.1 of Ephestia elutella. Lineage (NCBI taxonomy): Eukaryota > Metazoa > Arthropoda > Insecta > Lepidoptera > Pyralidae > Ephestia > Ephestia elutella. The sequence continues at coordinate 10,637,745 of CM031585.1, forward strand.
GTGATGATTGATAAGTGCATCGGTAAGGCGCGCGAAATTCAAATTGAAAGGTAAACAAGATTTGCGTTGAAAACGGAACACCAATAGTGGGAAGAAATTCCTCCTCTCGTCCTACTTGCGCGTTGAGATCGCCGACAACAATCTTAGCATCATATTCGAGAATTCCATTGAATACCACTTCCAGGTCTTCGTAGAAGCGGTCCTTCGTATCTTCATCTGCCAGTTCTGTTGGAGCATAAACGTTTACCATGGTGATGTTGTAAAACTTGGTCTTAACTCGTAATATGCAGATTCTCTGAGATAGCTTCAAACTTGATAACACTACTCAGCATCCGCTTATTGATCATAAATCCGGTGCCGTGAATATGCTGTCCATTGTCATTTCCACTATAGAACAATATAGCGCCGTCTATGTTGCATTCTCCTTTCCCAGGCCATCGTACTTCTTGAAGTGCTGCAATGTCGACGTTATACCTTCGCAGCTCTCTAATTAATTGGTACGTGGCACCTACTTTATATAAACTCCTCACATTCCATGAAGCTAATCGGATGTCCATATTTCCTCGCCTGTGGTCGTCGTTAGGATACGCTATTATAATAAAATACCAAAATCTGTCCTTGATATGCCTGACAAGAAATTTAAACATTATATTAAGGAGACACTTTGTAAGAAGGCATATTATACGACGGATGATTATGTAAATGACAAAAATGCGTGGCCCGAGCCTGGTACAGTGACCACCTAAGACTGTCATATTACTCTCAAGGTACATTGTGTACTTTTACTTTTTCAATGACATTTTATTAATTTATAATTTTTATTAATTTATAAATTTGACATTTAATATATATATTCAATGTATATTCGTCCACATTTACAGTTATTTAATTGTAAGACATATGTTGTAAAGTGACGTCTTTGGAGAAAATGCAGCAGTGGAGTTTGTTGCGCCGCCTCTTCTCCACTTGCGCTTTGGAGGCGGTGGTAAACTTAACTTTAAGTAATTTTATGACGTCAACTAACTAAAAAACAAGAAAGTGACGATTTATAAGTGCTATTTTTAAGCCTATATGAATAAAAATAATTGACTTTGACTTGAAAAAAAGGTAGACAAATGTTATCTATATAACTATACGTATAATAAAACAGTAAAAATATTTTGTCTGTACATTTAGTATTTTTGACTAAAATGGATAGAGGGACACTTAAAGAGAACAATAGAAAGCAAAAAAAAAATTTTTGGAATTTCTTGTCTGTCTGTCTGTCCGTCTGTCTGTCTGTCTATCTGTCTGTATGTATGTATGTACGCGTTTCACGCAAAAACTACTGGACGGATTTGAATGAAACTTTTTTGTTGTATAGCTATTAAGCCTGGGCAACATATAGGCTATAATTCATTTTGAAAACTGGAACACCTGATGAAGAACCATAACAGAACAGCTAAACTATAAGAAATATGGAAATGGTGCCTTAACAAAAGTCGTTCAACCTGATGAGCATTTTCTGTTGACGTATAAAAATTTAAGATCTGGAACATCTGATGAAAAGCTCCAAGAGACCAGCTACACTATAACATATATGGAAATGGCGCCTTAGCAAAAATCGTTCAACCTGATGAGCATTTTCTGCTGACGTATAAAAATTGAAAATCTGGAACATCTGATAACAAGCTCCAAGAGACCAGCTACACTAGGGCATGCAGTTTCATAGATTTTCAGTTTCGAAATTGGCTTATGAAATTAGGTTCATTAGTTTCGAAATTTCGAAACTATATACTTAATTTTTAGGGTTCTGTACCTCAAAAGGCAAAAACGGAACCCTTATAAGATCACTTTGTTGTCCGGTTTCTTTTAGCAAAAAAATAATCAAAATTATGCGTCAACTCTGAACCCTGGGGGTGCGCGAGCTTGACTTGCACGCACGTGGCCGGTTTTTTTTGGTGTCGACGTGATGGTCAAAAATAATGTTGTATTACAGTATTATTTTATATCTCCCCACCAGTAAAATCAAATTAAAGCCATCATCGTGTCAAATCCCGGTTGCAAATTCCAAATCCAGGATTTGGCGAGTCTGGTATTTATGTCATAGCCAAAGGTCGATATGAAGTCTCTTCGTGGAATGACTGGTTTATCCTAGGTTTGACCAAAGCCTTTGGGCTAACTATAATACTAGATAAAACAGGGACGAAGCACGGAACGATAAACACACTTTTTTCGAGGAATCAAATAAAAGAATGCAAAGAGAATTTTCTTAATTTTAAGGATGTGCCCAACCGAAAGCTGTCTCTAAGAGAAATAAGTGCATAAGATTCATATTTGGGGGCCAAGGCTTTATAAAATGTTATTGTAACAATAAATGCTCTTCAAAATTATGTAAATGTAATTGACTGACCAAATTAGTTTCTCCTAGGTTTGACGAAAATTCTTTAGTCAGAGGCCGAAAAACTTCTTTTGTTTGGGCTTTGACTAAGACTTTAAGTCAGACCTGAGGATCGACTAGTCAAACCTAAGAGCGCCGGAGCTTCGAGGATTGACTATAACATTTACAATAAATCGACTGCCATCTGATGATCTGACCTTCGCATCGCAACCCGTAAACAAGGGAACCAGTTACCAGACCAACTGGATCATGTTTACGTTTTTATTCAGAATATTTATCTCAATAATTGAGACACTATCCAAAACGTGCAGGTTTCCTCAGAATATTTTCCCTCACCGCCGAGCGAATGGTAGAAATACATAAGTAGATTTAAAAACCAAGAGGTGTATGCTCGGATTCGAACCTGCTAATTAGGTTCTAATCCGAACCTCTAGATGTACCTCTGGATTTTTCAATTCTATCTGCCATTCGCTCGGCGGTGAGGGAAAACATCGTGAGGAAACCTGCACGTTTCGGATAGTTTTTCATTTATTGAGATGAATGTGTAAACATGATCCAGTTGGTCTGGTTCCCCTGTTTAAGGGTTGCGAAGGTCAGACGGCAATTACTTCATTATAATTACCAGACTTCCCAAATTGTGGATCATTTAAGAGAAGTGCGTACTCTGCGGCCTCCAAATCAACGGCTAGATAGAATAGCGTTAACTACCTACTTTGGGACGGACTCCGTTGACTAGAGAGAAATGCGGTCCATCGACAAATAGTGATATCGATTATAAAATAAAAATATGATTTGAGATGAGCAAGCTTCCAGCTTACGGCGTCCCCGCTGGCCTCTGTAGCTAGATAGATAGCTGACTTCCTGAGTGAACGATCGATCAAAGTGGTCATTGATGGCTGCTCGTCTGATCCAATGGCTATTGTCACCGGTGTTCCTCAGGAGTCTGTCCTCTTTGGAACACTTATCCTGCTGCACATCAATGACCTCCTTACATCCGGTATTGTTGGGTATGCAGATGCAATGCCGAACTACTTGTCCGAACGCATTTGACAAGTTAACAACGTTTTCAACACGCTCCGTTTATTTATTTCTAAAAACGCTTTTAAACTCTCAACTTAACATCCAATTCTATATCAGTGTGAAGCTGGGACGATTAGTGTTGTGGATCTGTGGTCAGCATTTGGATTGCGGTGATAATTTTGGAGTAATCGTGAGTTTAAACTTTCTGCAATATTACTCAGCGAAATCGGTCGTAGGCGCATCTACGTCGTAGCTCGAACGTGACATTGACATTGCGCATGATAATCACCGCTCTCGCTTCAACGTGCGCTCCGCCACATTTGCTGTCTCTGTCTGCGTGCCGTCGTCACCGTCTACCTACCTGTTTGAATCAGCTGATGGCTAATGGCTACGAAGCCTACATAATATAATATTATACCGAGCTCGATCATATCTATTACATTCTGTTACGCCCATTCTGTTGAATATAATCAAAGTCACATTGAACAATGATCTGTACTGCATGTAAGAAACTGACCAGTGTCGACGAGCTATTAAAATGCGTGATATGCAATAATGGTTATCATTATAAGTGCTTGAACTTTTCTGCCAACGATTTTAACATGAATGCCTCTGCACTAAGACGTACTTGGCGTTGTGATACGTGTAACAATGTCACCCGCCGTAACAGATCTGACGACACGCCTTTGGGCTCACCATACACTAGGATGCCAACCTCTGTTACCGCCTCGTCATCACGTAATACTAATATCACGCATCACCAGCTTGCTAATATGTCATGCGACGATTCTCTTGTGAATGCATCGGTGCTGTCCAACGACTCGCATTTGGATCAACAAAGTCTGATGAATGAGGAGGCTAGCATCAACATGAAACAATTCAGCTACCTATTTGACATGAAAATAAATAGTCTTCGAGAAGCGCTCACCATAGAAATTAAACAAAATATCAAATCCGAAATGTCTAAAGTAACTGAGCAACTGAAAACTGAGTTCTCAGCCACAACTGATTTCTTAGCGGCCAAACAATCTGACGCGGAAATTACTGTCAACGAAATGAAGAAAATGATGTCTCAGCTTGAGGCTGATAAGGCTGAGTTACGGATACAGGTGACTAAACTGGAACAAAGGATTCATTTAGTAGAAAAATCCTCAAGGAGCCTCAACATTGAAATACAGGCTGTGCCCGAGCGTCGCAACGAAAATGTCGTCACTATTTTTAAAAATTTATGCGACACAATTAAAACCCCCATAACCGATAGTGACATACGCTCATGTCGGCGAATCGCAAAGATTAACCCCGCATCCAGCCGTCCTCGCACTATCCTTGTGACACTGCCGTCGGAGCGCCACCGGGACGTGATTATTTCCGGTGTGAAAAGATTTAACAAGAGCAACAAACAGGACCAGCTTAACTCTGTCCACCTCGGGATCACGGGGGACAAGACCCCAGTCTTCGTTTCGGAGCATTTGTCGGCGGAGTGCAGAGACCTCCATGCTGCAGCTCGCAGAGCGTCTAAGGAAAAATCCTTTAAATATGTGTGAGTGAAATACGGCCGCGTGTATATGAGAAAAGACGATACGTCCCCAGCTATCCACATAAAAGACAAACATTCTTTGGACAAGATTTGCTAATATGAAATTTATTTATTTTCTCTTTCTTTTATGTTGCCTTTGGCTTGTTATATGGTTATTGTTTTCCTATTAATTATGCGTATTTTTTATCAAAATGTTAATCGAATAAAAACTAAATTAAAAGATCTTTATATTAGTATTTTAAATAATAATTATGACGTCATATGTATGTGTGAAACGAATTTAGATAGTAATATTTTAAGTAGTGAATTTATAGATGACAGGTACACAGTTTTTCGCAAGGACCGTGATTTAAGCCTAAGTTCCAAACGTTCTGGTGGGGGAGTTTTGATTGCAATTAAGAAAAATATTCACGTTGTTAGGCGACCTGACTTTGAGACAAATTTGGAGGACATTTGGATTTCTGTCAAAGATTCACAAGGCAAACTGTTTAATATCGGTCTTGTTTATTTGCCTCCCGACAGTGCTGCTTCTGACTACCAAATATTCCTCGACAAATGCGCTGATAATACCTGTCTTAATCCCAGTCAAGAGGCTAAGACAATACTGCTTGGTGATTTCAACATCCCCCTCTTGAAATGGTCTCCTGATCCTGCATTTCCATCATCATCTCGTCTCCAACCCAGCCATCCATACGATGCCAAGTCGTCCCATCTTATTGACTTTCTTCATCTAAGTGGCATGCATCAATATAATTATGTTCGAAATACAAACGATAGAACATTAGATTTGGTCATAACTGATATCTTAACATTATCTTTGTCAGAGAGCTGCCCATTATCTAACCCTGATCGCCATCACCCAGCAATTGACGTTGACATTGCATCGCATTTCACTACCGAGCAAATAAAGCCTAAGAATGCTTCTTTTCCCAATTTTCGAAAATGCGATTATGCTAAATGTTGCGACAGTTTGTCAAAAACTGACTGGCATGAAATTCTTAATAATAATGATGTGAATTTGGACGTAGAATTTTTTTATAATATATTAAATAAAACAATAAAGGCAAATGCCCCTATGCGACGAGTATGTCAGCGTGATTGCCCCGTTTGGTTTTCTGAGCCATTGAGGGCCTGTATTGAAGAAAAAAATCGGGTTCACTCACGATATAAAAAATACAAAAACCCTAGGGATTATGATGAGTTTAAGTTGTTGCGAGAAAGGTCTAAGAAGCTTATGAAGTCTTGCCATGATACATTTGTGGGTAGTGTTGAGGATTCACTCCAAGATGGCACTAAATTGTTTTTCTCGTACGTAAACAGTAAAAAGTCAAATAATTCTGTACCCGTCACAATTACTTACGGTAATAAATCAGCTTCAGGTGGGTCTGCTGTCTGTGAACTCTTTTCTGAGTATTTTTCATCTGTTTTTGTGCCTTCGGATGGTCATCGATCACAAGTTGATAACACCAATAGCCACTGCTCTTATTCAATATCGCGAGTTCCCTTATCCCGAGAGGACGTTTACAAGAAGCTTATGGACCTGGATGTCAACAAGGGCGCAGGGCCTGATGGCATTCCTCCTTACTTTATTAAAAATTGCGCTTCTGCTTTGCTGACTCCGCTGCATATTATATTCTGTAAATCTCTCACTACTGGTATATTTCCTAGCGTTTGGAAAAGAGCTCACATAGTACCAATATATAAGTCAGGTGATCCAACAGATTGCTCTAACTACAGGCCTATTAGCATATTGTCCGCATTTGCAAAAATTTTGGAAGCTCTAGTGTATGACCATCTTTATCCTCATATTAAACCACTTATAAGCGAGGCACAGCACGGTTTCGTAAAGGGTAAGTCAACCGTGAGCAACCTTATGGAGTATACGGATTACATTTGCAGAGTATTCAATAATCATGGTCAGGTGGATTCCGTCTATACAGACTTCCAAAAAGCGTTTGACAGAGTTAGTCACGACATACTTTTTGATAAACTTCAAGCTGCAGGAATCCATGGAAGTTTGTTTAGATGGATCTGCTCATATATGGAGAGTCGTAGTCAATTAGTGACTTTAAAGGGATTCTGTTCAGAACCTGTTGCCGTGCCATCTGGAGTACCTCAGGGTTCCCACTTGGGTCCCTTATTTTTTATCGTCTACATTAATGACCTTATTCCTAGATTGCGTAATTGTACTTTATTATTTGCAGATGACCTCAAAATTTTTTCCACTATTAATACAGTAAGGGATTGTATTTCTTTACAAAGAGACATTAATGAGTTAGAATCATGGTGCACTACTAACAAAATGAGCCTTGGAGTCAACAAATGCTCTGTAATCACTTTTACTCGCAAGAAATCTCCAATTCTCTTCGATTACTGTGTTTGCGGTGAAGTTTTGTCTAGAAGGTCTGAAGTGAAGGACCTCGGTGTTATTTACGACAGCAATCTCAGTTTTAATAAACACTTTGCTATGGTTTCGAAAAAGTGCAACCAATTATTGGGTTTCATTCTTCGCACGGCCTATAACTGTGCGCACTAATTTCTTGGTTTTCCAACTTGTTATCGACACTTTGTAATGTATATATTGCCATGTTATGTTGTAAAACTGTTTTGTGTGCCAATAAATAAAAATAAAATAATGCAGGGATTGACGGGGATCAGCTAAAACTAGAGAGAAAGGCCATGGTTAAGCGAACTGACCAGACGCTAGAATACGTATTTCAGTGGGGACAGAGTAATCTGGTCACTTTTAACGCTTCCAAGACACGGGCGTGTCTATTACCGCAAAAAGGAGCCATTTCATCCTGGCTCCTACTGTTCGAGGTACATCGGTTCCCATAGACGACAAGCTTGAACTCCTTGGCAAGGAGTTGACTAAAAACCTCAACTTCGGCACCAGCATCGAATCCAAAGCAATAGGGTTAAGCGGTATCTCACACCTGAACAGCTTCTTACTCTTTACAAAGCTCAAGTCCGATCTTGCATGGAGTACTGCAGTCACCTTTGGGACGGCTCGGCGAAGTACCAACTGGCCACCTTGGATTCGGTGGAAGGCATAGCCAAAAGAATAATCGGCGATGAAAAACTAACGAACGCTATACTCTATCTATCGTCGAAAAGTTGCTTGTTTGTCGGTATTCTACCGAGTGTACTTCGGGGAGTGTGCTCATGAGCTGCATGAGCTCATACCGCCAGGACAACCAGACGCACTGCGGGCTATCATCCCTTCCTGGGTTACATTCCACCAAGCGCTTTTCGTCATCATTCCTAAAGTGCACAGCGAAGCATTGAAACTCCCTGCCTGCGTCTGCGTTCTCGAGCACGTACAACCTGACTCTCTTCAAAACCAGAGTGAATAAATAGGCTGCTTCTGGGTAAGCTCGCTACACCGTAGCCCTTATCTCTGTTCTCGGGCAAGATTGTGGTCAAGCAAACCCATCTTTAATAAAAAAAAAAATAAAGATTTCGAAATTTCGGAATGTACAGGTGCAAATTTCGAAATTACGTGGCATGCAAATATAGTCCGAAATTTCGAAATTTGAAGTTTCGAAATTTCGAAATGCATGCCCTCTACACTATAACATATATGGAAATTGCGCCTTAGCAAAAACCGTTCGACCTGATGAGCATTTTTTGCTGACGTATAAAAATTGAAGATCTGGAACATCTGATGAATAACTTCAAGAGACCAGCTACACTATAACATATACGGAAATGGCACCTTAGCAAAACTTGGTTAATCTGATGAGCATTTTCTGTAGACGTATAAAAATCGAAGATTGGAACACAGGAAACAGTTTGGAACACAAAAAGATTTTTCATCTAAGCCAAAGTCACGCGGGCGAAGCCGCGGGCAACAGCTAGTATCTATAACATTTTGTTTCTGCTTTGTTAGCACCTATAGACACGAATGAAGCAGCAACAAACTTTCATCTCAGAAAACTATTACTTTCATAATATATATTAGTAGGTAGGTACCTAGGTAGGATGTCTGTGGGCTATATAATGGAAAATCAGAGAGTAGATCGAGTCAGATTAGACACATGAGTGGGTTGGTGGAGTGGAGGTACAAAACCTGCTAAGATACAGAGATACTATTTTTTTTATTTTATTATCCTTTACTAATCTGGTGTCCCAGGTGAGCGACAGAACGCTGCAAACTCTCCAAAATTTACTAGACTCAATGAAATTTGATAGTAAAATCTAGAAAAAGTGTGTTTTGAAAACAGGTTTGTTTTCAAAACATACTTTTTCTTTTTCTTTTCACACTTTTTATTAATAATTTTTTACTTTCCAAACATTGTACAAAAACTGTTAGGACATGCACCTTGTAAATTGTTAAACTTATTTGTTTTTATTATCTGCAGGGAAGAAAACACATAAATGCGATATTTGTGAAAAAGCATATTACACGGAACAACTGCTAAGAATACATAAAAAGAATCACGAGTTAGAAAGGAAATATAAATGTGATCAATGCGTCGCAAAATTTAGCGTGCCAAGTGCTTTAAAAAAGTTTGTATGAGTATTTGTATATAAGTTAGTAGCCGCTTCTCAACGCCGCAGTTTAGTATCTAAGGAATTATCTGATTTCACATTGTTAACCTATTGATGTAAAATAAATATAGCTTACTAGCTTTTTTAATATAGCTTATTAGCTGGCAACGCCCGCGTAAATTTCCCGAGGGAACAGTGCTTTTTCCAGTAATGAAATCCCTAAAAATGAATGGAATGATGAATGGGATGGGATCCCTACGTCCTTCTCAGTATTTCTGACTATGTGTATGCAAAAATTCAGGAAGATTGGTTCAGAAGATAAAGCCTGAAGAGATAACAAACAAACTCACTTTCGTATTTGTTATAATATTAGTTGGGAATTTTTGATAATCAAAAATGATCTTGATTTCCTATTTCAGACACATGATAGTCCACAACGATGAAAAATCATTTGTTTGTCACATTTGTAATAAGCCATTTAAACGAGTAAGTAACATTTCTCAATATTTACAGAAAATTATAATGTTCGCTATAACAAATACTAAAAAATTTAAGTTAAAAATATTGGATCATCCCTAGTTCCAGGAACAGGAACTCATGGGATAAGAAAGTATCACTAAAGGCTTTATAAACAAAGAATAGTGGTACGCAACATTTGGGTCAAATCAAATATATTATTTCTGTAATATTTTTTTTAATGACAAATAATATGAGCCAATTAGGAATGAAATTCATATAATGTTGAATAGTAATTACAATCAAACAATAAAATATTAAAAACAACTTTTAGATTGCTAAATTTAAGAGAATAACACTGTTTGTATTTATTTTAGAATGAAAAACATATGTAAAAACATATTTTTATTATCATATAACAAAATATTATAGCATGAAATGAGAATAAAAAAATGGGATTTTATTTCTATTTTTTTTTTAATGAAAATAGTAAATGATGACCGATCTATTTCCAAAAGGCGCGCCAAATGTTTACACTCAGCTTTTTATCGCTGACATATAATCCGACCAATTGAAATTGTTCGTTGGTTTCATATCACTCATCTTTTAATTGAAGTATATCTCACTTGGGCGGTTAAACATTTTTGACATGTACTTTGTTTCTATCCTTTCCTGGCTATAGTTAGTTAGACTAAACTAAAAAGTATCACTAGTTAGTAGGTATAATAACATAATGTTTATTTACAGAAACCTGCTTTGCGACGACACGTCATATCTCATAATTCTGCAAACAAAACTATCAAATGCAATCTATGTACTATGACTTTTTTTACAAATTCTGGTCTAAATCATCACTTACGAGTGCACACTGGAGAAAGACCCTATAGATGCGAGGTATTATTTATTTACCTAATTTATATAAAGAAAAAGACTAGCTACGGTGTATTTGGAGCGTCGCGAATATTGGAATAAGACACCGTTATTATTCAGTCTCTTTTTAAACTATTAAAAAGCCAGTGCAATTACGAGATTTGTTGACAAAAATAAATTATTTTTGAATATTCGTCATTAATAAATATAAACAGGTACATATTCTATTTTGCAGTTAAGGAAAATATGCTATCAGGTATATATGTATATTTTTTCAAAACCTCCCCCCGCCCCAATATATGCTACTGTTTGTATCATAATATGTAATTGATGCCCATGATACAGGCTTAGCCTAGAGTGGGGTCATTTTACAGTACTGCACTGTAGTTGTATTAATTTAATTTTGAAGATAAACTAATTTCTATAAAACAATTTCAGATGTGTTCGCAAGGCTACAGCTACAAACATGACTTCAATAGGCATTGTTTTAAGAAACATGGTGTGTTCCTAAAACGGAGAAAAGTTTACGTAATGAATGAAGAGGTTCTGGTAAAGGAACGGGAACTGATGAGACTTTTGATGCTGAGACTACAAGGGGTAACACAAGGGGAAGACCCGTTCAAGGAATTCGAAGGCCCACAGGGATACAAAGCACTAGCACAGGCCATTAATCTCATAGAAAGTAAACAATTACCGGTGGATGTGCATTTATAAAATATAGGTACCTAATCTTTTTTCATTTCGACAGCAGTCTATCTTGATTTTGTTTTGCGATAAAAATGCAGTTATAACATAAGTAGATAATTACCATTGTTTCTACTGAGTATTCCACCTACCCTACATCAGAGTCTGTTTATATTGATTTGAAATAAAAATTTGTAAAAAACTATTTCCTTTCTAGTTATTTTGATAATAACCGAGATCTAACTACCATAATAAATGAGATATAATAAGTCCAGCCACATAATTTTTATTTAGCCTCGTGATCAACCTTTTCTTTTATAACTAAGCAACGGGGAAATGCTTTAGCCTCTAATATACTAACTTCTCTTTTTTACAACGCCTACTAAATATTGTAAAGTAAGCGTCAATTCTCTCTCTCTCTCTCTCTCTCTCTCTCTCTCTCTCAGCCGAAAGATGTCCACTGCTGGACAAAGGCCTCCTCCAAGGATTTCCATAACGACCGGTCCGCGTCAATTAAAGATCAACAAATATTTTTACTTGTCTTTCTGATGTATAAATTGCCACGTAGTTTACTAACTCAGCCACAGATTTTACAACTTATCACCATTTTACGTTTTACAGCTTCAAACCTAACTCCTTAAAATAATATAATTGAAACTTCAATTTACAATAGCATATACAATATCTCAGCATGTGAAATAATATATTATATTCTTTTATCGTGAAAATGGCCACCACCTTAGTGCAACTGCGCCAGATGACAGCGACCGGCCATTTGCACCAATCAGAGAGGGCCATTTATTTATTTTTTTAACTTTATTATAAAAAAGTAAAAGGCGTTAAGTTCACCTAGGGCTTTCTCTACCACCCCCCCGGACAGGTTCTCATCCTGTAGCGATGGGGGGGCTCAGTACCAGCGGTTTGCCTCGGCCGCAGGGAAGCTAAAAAGAACCCATGGCGCGGGAGTGACGACCCTGGGCCGGGAGAAGGCCGCTTTCAGTGGCCTGGCTGTGAGAGTAGGGGGCACACACGCCCTACTCTCACAGCCGTGGTAAGGGTCGCGGGGAAAGAGGAGTGCCGGTATTGCGGTGCGCCGTTCTCCCTATCCTCCGCTCGCGAGTGTGTCCGTGGTGCTGGGCACGGTGTCGTACGGGGCCGCAGGGGAGAGGCGCGTGGTGGGTCTGTCTCGGTCGCAGTCGATAGGGATAACCAATCCTCTGCGGCTGAGATATGATAGGGCCTGACTTGGTCAGGTCCAAAAAAAGTTGAGGGCTGGTTGGGTGGCGGAAACGGGATTCCGTCGCTCGGCTTAACGGCCCTCGGGTGGAAAGGCGCAGCCGTGTCAAGTGTGCCTTTACCCTAGCTGGAAATTTTGGAGCTTATCCCGCTGGCCGCACCGACCCTCTCGCTGGAGAGGTGCTTCGAGAGCGAGCCGTGCTGTGGCCGCCGTGGTAGCGGCCGCCGCGCCAGAGCTGTGGAGCGAAAGAAGCACACGGTCCTGGCATATATGCGGTAGGGGTTGACACCGTGCGGTTTTAGTGGGTTCAAGTCCCACATACCCGTCCGGCTTCCCGTGGCTGGATGGACGAGACGAAGGTCTTTCCACACGTTTAAAAAAAGCGCTTTCTCTACCAGTCAACCAACTGGGTGATGTAGAAACAGTAACGTGTAGCACCATTCGATTCATGTATATGAGCATTGAATCCATACTAATATTATAAATGCGAAAGTTTGGATGTGAGTTTGTGAATTTGTGAGTTTGTGAGGATGTTTGTTACTCAATCACGCAAAATCTACTGGACGGATTTCGATGAAATTTGGTACAGAGGTAGATAATGACCTGGAATAGCACATAGGCTACTTTTTATCCCGGGAAAAAGCACTGTTCCCGTGGGAAATTCACGCGGGCGAAGCCGCGGGCAAAAGCTAGTTATAAATAAATATGGAAGTGTAACTCTCATACAACGAACGCTCTAATTTTGGTTCCATTTACGCAAACAAATGTACTTAAATACAACAAGACACTCACACATTCTCATAGAAAAAGCAAGTACACGATTGGGCAAAGTCACGGGGCGGGGTCAACACACTGCGGCAGCCAGCTAGCGCTCAAACAAACGGCCCGGCCGCTTGGCGTTTGAAGTCTCGGCACAGAATTAATATACGGCGAAGTGAGGTTTCTATTTTACGCCCCGCCCACTTGGTTCCTATTTCGTGGAACCATTTTTTTGGCGTTGTTAGAGTTCTATTCTATGGTATATTAGTTCGTTGTATATGAGTTATTTTAGAAGCTAATAGAATTACTGTTTGTAGCAATTTATCAATATTTTAGAAGTTTATTGCTTGAATGCATGTTAAAAATTTAGAAGCTAAAAAATAACCACCATGCTGAGTTATTATTAGAGTGGCTGACTAGAAGATAACTAGTGGCTAAGACAGATTTATTCAGATGCTCGTTGATTGTGGCTGACTTAGTAATTTAGAAAGCAATTTATGTATATTTAGAGGTGAATAATGCAATAGCATTATTCACCTCTAAATATATAACTTAAAAAGAAGTCTGTTTATTTAGTATCCATAATAAATATATCAACCCACTCGTTATAAAAATAGTCAAAGTCCTAAAATAAACATATCTGACATACACTAATTAGTACAGCGTAACAAAAAATTCATTATAATGAGGGAATATCAAATGGTATTCAGCAACAAAAGAAAATTGATTTCAAGGGGCTTAGCCGCCTTGTACCTACACCCTCAGAAACACCATGGCGACGGTGACGCGGGTGCGGGGTACCGAGACTATCCACGTGGGGATATCATTTTCAAGCTAATGGATCTTTTCCTTAACCCATCAATCAAACTCGAGTATAAAAGGTAGAATAGGTATTGCACCCCATTTAGTAGAATAGTGTTATTTGTGATAAGCAGTCATGGTAAGTCAATATTCATGAGTAGCTTTCTACAATATCTTGTCTGGATAGGTGAATCTTTACCTATGCAAAACTATTTAATTTTTTTTTTCAATCTATAATTTAAACTCAGAATTTAAATAACCTTTGTTTCTTCTACGGAAGTCAAAAGTAGAGTAGTTTATTATCTATTAGGCGGACCACTTTTCAGTAGTTCTTGCCTAATGCGCCTACAAACAGAAAAATACCTTTTTGGGTCTTCTCATTCATCATTTGGCTTCTATTAGCCATATAAAGACCCTTCGTACTTATTTTTCTTATTTTTTTATTGTCTTCGAATCATGCTAGAGTCTAAATAATCCATAAAGGTACTGCCTGCTGTACCACGTAAGTATGTACCTTCGAATTCGTTGATCCCCAAAATAAGATTTTAAGTACGTAGGCAGTTATTTAATCCAATATTTGTAAGAAAATTATTTGATTTTCAGGCAGCAAAATCATACATTGCCATTACAGTGTGTTGCGGAGTTTTTTTAATAGCGGTTCAAACCGTACTCTCCTCAACCTTAAGAAGGACTTCAGATATTGACGAATTTATGATAAGGGACCAAAAAACACGAAGAAGGCAAAACTATTTCAAAGAATCCGCATTAGAAAAAGATTTATTTGAAAATATCGATGATATTATACCTCTGAAACCGTTCGAGCCTGATGAAGAGACGGACGAGCAATCATCACTAACGGTAGATTATGCAAATATGATTAGAAACTATATTATTTTGCTGGATAACTCAGTTGAAACAAGAACTCGAAAGAGAGGAAATGTAAAAGTGGAAAAAGACAATGTAAGTAAATACTGATATTTTATAGACAGACACATATAGCAACTCAAATTCATTGCATAAAAAAAATCAAAATGCCGTTTCATAGTAATACTGGTAATGCGCACTTTTTTGTTGGAAAAATTCCCACTTCATTCTTACAATAGATGTGCCAGGGCTTTGCACACGTGGAAATTTCGGTATGCTCGTGAGGCCACTAGATAGCTATGCCATCAATGGCAATCATATACAGTGCGACAAGGATCATTTGGCAAACAACGAAAACTTTATTATACCTGTTGTAAATCATACCATTGATTTATGATCATATCATCCTAATATTATAAATGCGATATGGGTTTGAATTTGTGAGTTTGTTTGTTACTCAATCACGCGAAATCTACTGGACGCATTTCGATGAAATTTGGTATACGGGTAGAAAAATACCGAGCCACATACGGTACTTTTTGCGGCGGTATTCCCGAACCGATACGACATTGGGGAACCTTAAAAAACTGGCCAAGTGCGAGTCAAACTCGCGTGCTGAGGATTCCGTACATGCGATGCAACTTACAAAAACAAACTTAACTTTGCAGTTCGATCCCTAAGATTATAGCAAAAATAAGTTTGTAACTCTTTTTTTTACTTCCCATATATTTACAGTTTTTAGATTTAAGTATTCCTGTACAAGTACTGTAAGATCTTGCTTTTTGCCAAATTTCATAATTATTGTAGGTTAATGGGAAGTACCCCATAGGTTTTGATTGCTGGCTGAAATCGCAAAATATGCGAAAATACGCAACATTTACGAAAATATCTCCTGATCGCGTTGACGTATAATTTTGATTATTTTTCCGCTGGCTGAAGGAGACCATGGGATCCGAGTATTCAATATTAAAAGTTTGACAGACGACAACAAAATAATCTTTTATGGGTTTCAATTTTTGCCTTTTGACTTAGGGAACCCTAAAAACGAGTCTACTTATTTAATAGCCCTGGTGTTGGTGTAGTTGTCCATGGGCAGCGGTTATCACTTACCATCAGGTGACCCGCTTGCTCGTTTGCTGTCCTAAAATATGTTACTTATTAAAAATTATGTATAGATAGATTAACAATTTCCAATTGTTTCAGCAAGCATTTCCAGACTTTGATTGTAATTGCGAAGTTGATGTAAGTTATTAATTTATTTCCCTGCATTGTTATTTTTGATGTAAGTGCAACTATTGGCGCGGCTTGGCAGTAAAATCAACTCTAATGCCGTGATGGAAAGTGGTTTGAACATCGTGCTATCGATGCTTAAGTTTACCTCCATTTGCTGGCGTCACATGCCATGCCAGCTAACTTTTAAAGTTTTTCTTTTCTTTAAACGTACTTAGTTCTGGGAGAACTATAAAATGTTCTGTGTTTTCGCAACAATTTTATTTATGGTTTGTTCGAAATACAAATACTTAAATCATGTTGTCTTTTGCAGGATAAACCGCACGATTTTGGTATTAACGCCTTTCCACGCCTTATAAAAAATAAAACTTGTAGTGAACAACGATGTCATCCAGCGTATAGATGCCAACCCACTATATACGACGTATGTATAGTAGTTACCTACATTTCGCAGGCTTTGCATTTGTGTGTGATTCCGGAAGTAAGTGCGTGGCAAGTTCTATTCACGGGACATCTCCATCATCGCATCCTTGATTTATGTGGTGGACTTCTCACACATTCCACGCTAGTTTTCTAAATCACTGTATTCGTGTTTCGGCTCGCAAACTGTAAATTATAACATCAAGTCACTTGCACATAATAGTGGGTCTTATTACATTCCATTTAGGCCCATAATGCAAATGTTCGGGTAATTTACGTACGTTGTACATTTGTCCTAATTTTTAACAACATAATATCACCTCCTTTAATAACTAACTTAGCAAAGTTGTGTGACAATGATTCAATTCGCTTAGGCGTAATAGGGTGCTAATTTCAATAGGGTGATTATACAACCACCGTAATCATATTTCCGTTTTCAGTTCAAAGTGTTGAAGAAAAAGGAGAGAAAATCTCAAAGACAAGAGCCGCTCTTAGAGGGGCAAATTCCAGAGGAACTCCAGTTCCTTCAGCTTCAGCACAAGTTCGTCATAGAACAACATCCAGTTATTACGGCATGCATTTGTACCAGAGACTACGTTCTACGTTAACCACACATAAGGAAAAAAGAATAATTTGTTAGAGATTTTACTATTTTCTTACTACCTCAATATCCCTCTGGTCATTGTGAATTAATTGGGAAAAGGAGTAAAAAATAAAAGTATAATGAAAACTTCATAGTAGTTTTATTAAAACTATCATCATAATACGAGATAAAAGCTAAGTAAATTAGAACATAATGTTAAGTAGCTATATACATCAACTATTCATATTACACTCGTTTTAAACTATAAGGAGAAGTTAAAAACAAACACAATAAACAATCTCGGAAAAGTTACTCAAATTTAATCCCAATCATAGATATGAGGATATCCAAATAAGTAATTTTTACATAGGTACTTTCATTCTCTTCTTTCAAAGGATATTCTGAGCGCATTTGTTCTTTTCGAAAGGACACTTCGAAAAGGACAAGTGCGCGATGTAATGGTGATTTTAGTAGGAAGCTGACTTTAGGAAAAGACCGAAAAAACAACAAACTGATTTTTACTGATCTGTCATAGGTACAATTTATATCCGTAATTTCGTATTTCAGAATACCTTTCTTAGTACACACTATCAACCTCTCTGCTAAAGGTTTCTACATTCAGCGGTTTCGTCTCGGTGTTGATATGCCAATCACCAAATAGTATAATCAATCAGCCAGCACTACTTGTTACCTCAGAGAAAATTTGTCTATATAATCAAAGCTTGTGACTGTACCCAAAAAAAAATGTTGAATGTACAATAATTGACGCGCAACATATTATGCTATCACACTCACTTCTACTGACCAAGGTGAAATAGCACATCGTGTTTCTCACTCATGCACAGAATAAGTAAAAGTACTCGTACAGATCGGCCACTCACCGCCCCGCAATCATTTCAAATAGGTACCGCACCCCACCCAGCACTTCTTTGTAGACATCGCCGACACTTGAACGAAGGCTAGCGCGAAATGGGTGTACTTTTCGCGCCATTTTGCTTGATAACGACTCACTAGCAGCTCTACCGGGGTGTGACACATGTAAATTGTACGGAGCGAGTAAGAACGACATGTTGCGCGTCAATAGGCTATTTTCCGATACCCAAATAGATGGCGCTTAGTAAGAGACGAGTCCACACACAAAGCAAAACCTGTCAAACTGTTAGGTGATTTTTTTTCTGTCTCTGGTTGACAAAAAAAGCACAATATTACACGACTCGGCTTTCATAAAACGCCATCTATTGAGATTTTATTACATCGATTTTTTTTCTTAATTTGACCTGTCAGAAAATCGCTCATTGATGCCTAGTTTAATTGGAGGCTTAAAAATCAAATCGAATTCGGGAGCACACTCTTACAAATCTGTGCAATTATTCAATCAGTATTTAATAGTATATTCAGAATTATCCGTGACAGTTTCGTGCGCGGCCGGCGTGGGCGCGTCGGTGAGCTGCGGCAGGATGTGCGCGATGGCCGCCCTCGTCTCACTCACCAGCCCCATCTCGCGGCGCAGCACCTCCTCCGTGACCACATGGATCGACTTGAACTTCAGGTTGATCCCGTGCACCTTGTACACGTGGTTGTTGAGGTTCACCTTGTAGCTGAACGCCACGTTGCACACCTGCGATAGTTACGTTAAAATCATAAAAGTTTTTTTGATTTTTTTTTCGATGTAATTGTTGTGTGCTTGTCAGTTCAGTCATTGAACTTTCAGTCAATCGCTACAAGTAATTGTTTTATTCAGGAATGCAAACGAAGACTTATAAAAAAACTAGTTGCGCCCCGGGGCTTCGCTCCCGTGGGGAAGTTGGAATAAAAAATACCGTGTGTGTACCAGATTTCATCCACCCAATAGATTTTCTGTGATTGAATTTATATAATACAAGCCACGCCCCGGGGTTTCGTTCCCGTGTGAATTTCGGGATATAAGTACCCTATGTGCTATTTCCGGTATTTTTCTACCCATATACCAAATTTCATAGAAATCCGTCCAGTAGATTTTGCGTGATTGAGTAACAAAAAAAAAACTCACATCCAAACTTTCGCATTTGTATTATTAGTAGGATTAGGTGATGTGATGGGAAATGAATGACGATTTTGCTTCGTAGTCTTTTGGATTTTCGGGCACCATTAATGCTGTAGTATTAGAATCAACGAACTAATATACCATAGAAAAATAACTCCCATACAATGATCGCTTTTAACTCTGTACCTTTTACGCAAACAGATGAACTGCAATAATTATATGAACACACACATTCTCATCGACCATACTTCAACGCTGTTGGTCGTCTGTGTCAGCCGATTTGACGAATCAGGTGATTAGCTCGCACGCGCTCTGCGGCGATAATGGCGGCGATGTTAGAGGAACGAGGAATGGATGGTTTTATGTAACATTAGTCTAAAATAAGTAAACATGTATTTGATAACGTATTTATTTATATTATTCTCTAAAATATTTGTATTTGTAATACTTATTTTGAAGACCTTAGCAAACTTGTAAACATCGTAACTTTCGCATTTATAATATATAATATTATAATAAGTATTAGTACTAGTATCAGTATATAGTATATTAGTATGATTAGTTAGTTTTCGTTATCTCGACTGCCGTCGGTTTAAAAAATACGCATAAGCAATCGTGAATATGTGATAATTTTGTATGAGTTTTTAAATACAGTTATTATATAATATAATGATCTCTTTAATGCATAATAACAATAATCAAAGTAAAAAAAACAATTATTTTTTCTAGTACACTATGTAAAGTTACGCTTTAATTTACTTTATTTAAATCTTGGATACATATTGCATAACATTTTCCCCTAGTATTCAAAATGTTTTAAATAAAATATTAACATACTTACTTATGAAAGGTAATTCCGCTGTTCGTCATATCTGTGTGACTTCTACACCACTTTACGACACAAGATGGCATATTTTTGCTAATTAAACTTGCGAAATTACTTGATGTTACGTACAATTGACACTTATGCGTTAGGTACAAGTACAACCGTTGAACTTGCTGCGCCACGGCGAACTGAGGCGAAGTGAGGTGGCTATTTTACGCCCCGCCCACCAAGGTTGCTATTGCGTGGAACCATTTTTTTGGCGTTGTTAGAGTTCTATGGTATATTAGTTCGTTGATTAGAATAAATATAAAGAAATCAAAAAAAGATATACCTCACATGTGTACGGTCGCTCGCCAGTATGCATTCTCTCATGGTTTTGCAGCTGATGCTTGGCGTTGAAAGACATCGTACAGGTGGCGCATTTGTAGGGTTTGTAGCCCGAGTGGATGCGCAAGTGGCGATTTAAATCGCAACGCTGGAAATACAAAAAGAACAATATGTATTTATTTAGAAAATATATTACATTTGATTACCTTCTCTATAACTTGAGGGAAATAAAATAAATATAAGACAGCAAACTTTACAATAATAAAGTCAATTTCGGCTTTTATTATTTCGGTCTTGAATTTTTTTTTACTAGTCTGGTATGAATATATTCTTACCTATGGCTGGTATAGTTTGTTGTTTTGGTCAAAAGTGGTAATAATTATATAGTGTTGTTTTTTTAATTTAGTCCTTCCAAATTTTGTTACTATGAAAATAGCTATAATATATGAAGTGTTAAAAGAGTGTAAGTACATTTAAAAATGAAGGTACACTTACTGCTATGAACCTCTTGTTGCATAAATTGCATGGGAAAGGCCTGTCTCCTTTGTGAATAAGATTATGTCTGAAAATAGATCAAATACAAAGTTATACCATTGCTAAAAAAACTTTTAACGTTCTATTTCCAATAAAAGGCATTTTGATTTTACCTGACTAAAGATTTCTGACTGTAGAATCCTGCTCCACAAATTTCGCATATTTGATCCTTAACTCCTGTATGCTGCTTAGCATGCACAAGCAAATTGCTCTTTTGGGCAAATGACCTAGGACATTGTTCACAGGTATATCTCTTTTTCTCTGGAAAAATATATAGAAATATATTTATAATTATAAATCTTAAAATACATAAATTTTAACGACAAGTTAGGTTTGGCCTCGTAAACTACAAGGACATTAGATTCTTCAAATAACTTACCTTGATGAGTTGCTATATGATTGCCAAGTGTAAAAGTAAGAATGCCACAAACTGGGCAGACAAGTTTCTCCCTCTGTTTCACAATAGCCTTTGCAGTCCTCACCATTCTGACTGGCTTATCTCGGCGGACCACTTTCGGGCCATCTCCAGGTGTTCTACCTTTATAATTGCTGTTAACTCTCAATACTGTCGCATCTTTTGGTCTCTTTAACAGAATTGGAGCGCCTCTTGATCCGTTCTTCATAATTGGATCTATAAAATTTTATTTAGAAATAAATATAATATAAAAAGAAAATATTGTTTGATTTATTGGTCATAGGTTCAGAAACCTGGAACGCCACAGATGCTTGTCTATGGTGAGGATAACATTAGAATCATTATAGGAATCCTCACAAGTCACTGTCAACTGAATAGGCACCTGACAGTGATTAAGCAAATGGACGATCCCATTTGTCCCAGCTGTCTGGAAGAATAAGAAACTAGCTTTCACTTAGTAGCAGAATGTCCTGCATATGCCGCTGCAAGGAGAGAAGTATTGGGCTCAGACGTCCTATCTGAGGATGATCTGAGCAACATTACAAATGGGCAGTTGTTAAAATTCTGCAAAGTACCAGGTAGATTCAGTGGGTCGCCAACAACGTGAGTTACCAGGTAACTCAAAACCCTATACGGGTCTCGGGGAATTGGGTGAAATGGTCACAGCATGAGTGGACTGATCACCCGTCTGGTGCTCGCGCTGGCGTCCCCATTTAGTAAATAATAATGGTTAGGTCCCAGGTTCATATCCTAGTCATGCATGCCTTGCCAATAAAAATGCTGCACTTCATTTTTAAGCAAGTAAATGCTATGTTTCCTTTATTAATATTCTTTTATTGGATATAACAGTAATAAGCTTTACAAATACTTACAACATGTGATAGTTGTAGCTTTGGTTTTATCCTTTGAATTTTTGAGTAAGTTATTGTCAAAGTCTTCTGGTTTTCTCAATATCTTCACCTTACGCATAATTGTTTTCTTGCCTTTGAAAACTTTGATGTCAGACAGTTTTGGTTTTTTGAATTTAGTTTTTTTATTATCTGTTGGTGGTAAATAGTCTGCATCATGCATGTCATCATCTTGAAAAATATCATCATCTAAATATTCGGCCTGGAATGATAAATAACAATTAACTAATATTAAGATGGTTTTAAAGGTAGCATTTTAGCCAGATTCTTTACACACATTACTACAATAGATGTGGGCTCCACTAAAAAAATCAAAAGGGAAATTCCTGAAAGGGATGTTCAGCATTGGACATCTTGTGGCTGCGATAATGATTTTACAATAAATATTTATAAGAGACAGCATTTTATTCCATACTTACATCAAGATCTATAATTTCAGATGGTTCTTTATTTGATTTCCATGTCAAATCCACATCTTTACTTGAAAAAATATCATCCTGCTTAAAAGTTTCCTCAGTGCCAGGCTCTACTTTTCTTATTACAGTATTAGCAATAACAATGTCTTTTCCATCAATGGTTTCAATTGGTTTTGATGAGACATCACCATGCACATCTATTTCCATTTCCCATTTTGGTTCTGATTTAATAGCAAGAGGTCCTATTTCACTTTTGATATCAGTGAATGAGTCAAATGCAATTTTTTTTGTGGGTACCTGTGTTTTTGCCAGCAATTTTCGCATCCTCTTGTCATTTCTGTTGATAACACATTAATCTTAACATTGAAAAGAAAATTTGTGAAATAAGAAAAGGCTATGTATAATTAACTGTAGTTCTCATTAAAGTTAATCTTTCCAGCCAAGCAGTTAAAGACAATTAAAGAACAATGGTCACTCTGCCGGATCTGGACGATTGCTGTTTGAAGAATTCTATGAAGTCTTTTCTTAATTTAATCTAACGCTGTTATAATATAATAAAAGAATGGAGTGTTTAATGTTTGAATGTGCTCTAGAACTACTACTTAATTGGATTAGAAAAAAAGTTTGTAATATACACACTTTTTTTTTCTTTTTTTACAAAGTTAGAATCCCAAAAATCCAGCGGTTTTATTTAATCAAAGTAACCAAAAAAGAGACTCATTTTTAATAATTATACCTTTCTGCAACTGTTTTAAGGAGGTACGACTTTTCAAGAGCAGAGCAGCATTTGTTGCAAATCTTTTCAGGTAAGCCATCGTTAGCCGACACCTGTAAACCATAAAAGCATTATTAACTAGTATTCCAATTTTGTCCAGTACCTACCCAACAGATTTATATATGAATGTTTTGTGTTTTGACTTAATATAATAACTGTATGCAACTGTTACTATATCAGGGAAATTTATCAGTTCATGTAGATACTGCTGATATATAAGCAATACAAGGATCCTATAGAAAAACAATTTTAGTGATAACTACTCAAAACATAACAATAACAACCATAAAACTTGTGTACTTGCCTTGACATCGGCGACTGCTGTTAACATTTCAGCATAATTACCAGACAATTTGTATTTGAACAGAGGACATAAAGCCTTTTTTGACAAACATATACGGCATGATTTCATGTCGATACCATTGCTTGGATCGAGCATTTTCGAAGATGTTTATGTTGACAAATTCTCTAGAGCATATACCGCACTAATCTGTTCTGTCGATTTATTAAAATCTTTAGATCACCACTATTCCTCATTCACAAAATTTTCTCTTCACTTCACTATGTAACCATAGACAAAATGATAAAGAAAAATGGCGCTGTGGCTGTGTTGTATTGTACCCCGCGCACCGGATATGGCGCCCAAAGCAAGCGGAAATGGCGGAAACATCGCGGAACTCTGACAACGTACCATAGCCACAGACATATAATAATTTAAGTTTATTTCTGTGACCATAGCGTACCATAGTGATGAGGCAAAGTATCGGAACTTTTCAGATAAAAAAAATCTGCTAAGTGCGAGTCAAACTCGCGTACTGAGGGTTCCGTGCACTCAAAACATCTCACATTATAGCTCTAACTAAAAGACAAACTAGTTTCAAAAACAAACTTAACTTTGCAGTTCGATCCCTAGGGTTCATACTGCAAGAATATGTTTGTAACACTTTTTGAAGTCTTTCAGCAACATATATTTACAATTTTCAGATTTATTCCTGTACAAGTACTTAGCCTTACTTTTTGCCAAATTTCATAATTTTAGGTCAACGGGTAAGGTTTACCTACCTCATAGGTTTTCATTCCAGTCTAAAAACGCAAAATATGCAGAAGTTCTGCAACATTTACGGTAATATGTCCTGATCGCGTTAACGTATAATTTTGATTATTAAAATATTTAAAATTCACAAAGCTCTCTTAAAGCTATAAACAGCTAAAAAAGGCAGATGAATAAATATTAGTACAGTCATACAGTGTGTGTGTCTATAAAGTCGTGAAATTAAATGTATCAACCCTTTATAGTGTGACCAAAATTATTTTGATACTAGCAGTTTGTTCAAGTAAAGTGAGTTAATAAATAAGACATATTATACAGTCCGTTTCCGTTTTATTTATAGTAGGTACCCAAAGAAAAGTTTTACTAAACATTTTTAATTTAACCAGAACAAAATTATTACAGTTGAAATATTCAACAACAAGAAACGTTTCATTGCCGCTTTCATCAGCGGCACCATCATCATAACAGCTGCTGTCACCACTGCTGCTATCATCACCTAAGCGAACAATCAATTCGTCTATATCTAGATACAGGTAACGTCCTCGCTCATAGTACTCTTTTTTTAATGTCTCAACGTCATGGCAGCAGTTTTTCCATATTCAGATGTGATGCTGTTAAAGGCTTCTTCAACAAGTTGCTTCGTCGACTATCTGCCTAAGTGCACTCTTTGGTTTTCCTAAAAAAAGTAATAAAAATTGTAACAGAATAGAAACAATAACTTATTCACAAGAAATAAATCATTCAAATTCAAAATTGGTAGACTGAGATGTACCATCATAATGTATCAAAAATTTATGGTCATACTATAATATGGCCAATTTACAATTTCAGTCTAACCTAAAAGTGTACATTGTAAACAATACTCAGTATATTTGTAACGTCAGGTAGATTAAAAACAAACAATAACACGATTACATACCCATAATAGATAATGTTCGCCCATAAACATCATCGAAATCTCACAAAATTCATCGCTGAAAAACTTTAAAAATCAATTCCCGCGTGCGACTCCGATTTACTTTACTCATTTTTCAAACTTTTCTGCGAAGTTCTTTATTTATTGCAGTTTAATCAACGAACTAATATACCTACCATAGAACTCTAACAACGCCAAAAAAATGGTTCCACGAAATATGAACCTAGGTGGGCGGGGCGTAAAATAGAAACCTCACTTCGCCTCAGTTCGCCGTGGCGCAGCGAGTTCAACGGTTGTACTTGTACCTAACGCATAAGTGTCAATTGTACGTATCATCGAGTAATTTCGCAAATTTAATTAGCAAAAATATGCCATCGTGTGTCGTATAGTGGTGTAGAAGTCACACAGATATGAAGTCTTTCCTTTGCCGAAACATAGTACTTATATTAATTCTGTGCCGAGACTTCAAACGCCATGCGGCTGGGCCGTTTGATTGAGCGGTAGCCGGCTGCCGCGGTGGCAGTGTGACCATTTCAAAAATGGCAAATCTGCCCGATACTAGCAAAAATTCTGCCAAAATCTGCCAAACCCAACTTCAGAAAATGCCAAAAATATGCCATCATATTATTGTGGAGATTTGAGACAGCTATGAATAAATAAAATACTAGGTACATAATTAAATAAATTACTTTATTAATCAACTACTTGGGCCCAGCGCAAACCAAGCGGCGCCGACGCGCGGCGAAAATACTGATAAGTTTTCAATTTAAATTAAACCCTAATTCCAGTACCATAAGATTGAAAATATCATGGCATAAAAAAGGTCGCCTCACCGAGGTGCGCGCTGATTTTCATTGTTTCGCCACGCGCCGTTGGCAGTGGAGATAGACAAAACAAACAACAAACATTGATTTGAACCACAATCATTTCGATCATATTAATAAGAAAATAAACTTTATAACAGATTCATTGCTGTTTATAATCACATCATGGCGTACTTGTAAAAAAAAAAGAATTAACGGGAAATCCCCGTAGGCCGGAATCAGTCAAATAAAATGTCAATGTCAAAATTTAACTGCGTTCCGCAGAGAACTAGAATTTTTGCATGACCTTAAACAAGTGCCAATCAGATATCTGGCAAAGGACAAAAGTTGCCACTTCAGTAAATAATTTCCTACCAAATAAATTCATAATTAAAAATAAAGGAAAAAATATAGAAAATTATAAATAATCTATTCTATAAGCTTGCTTTTGTCTTTTTTTATACCTAGAAGAGATCTAGGTATAAAAATATTAAATAAAAACATTCTTTTGAAATCTGCCAAATTCTGCCACTTTTTAAAATCGTCAGCTTAGTCTGCCAGGGTTAAAATTTAGGTGTCAAATCTGCCCAAATGGCAGAAATCTGCCACAAATGGTCACCCTGGCGGTGTGTTGACCCCGCCGCGTAACCTTGACGCGCCCAATCGTGTACTAGCTTTTTCTATGAGAATGTGTGAGTGTCTTGTTGTATTTAAGTACATTTGTTTGCGTAAATGGAACCAAGATTTGAGCGTTCGTTGTATGAGAGTTACACTTCCATATTTATTTATAATTCAATGAGTTTAATCAAAACAATAAAAATACAAAAAGGAAAACGATTCAATTTCGATAATAACATTTACAAACTGTATTTGATATTTTCAACTTGATATCTTTAAGCGTTCCTAATAAAAAAGTGTTTCACAGACAGACGGATAACAAAGAGATCTAATAAGTGTTCCGTTTTTGCCTTTAAGTTTGAGGTACGAAACCCTAAGAACACATCTTGGGCCCCAAGACTTTGCTTTTTTGCCGTATGGTTTACTCCCTTTTTAACCATAAGTACAATACCTAACCTTGGTAGACCTTGCGAATTTCGAAGGTGTCGAGATATATTCATTTCTTTTTAGCACAGCGTTTAGTGCTTATGACGAAAGAGAGCATCAAATATGGCAACCAACAGTTTAACAATTTGATGGCGAATGTACACACTCGTCGAGGGAGCGCGAGCCATGGCAAGGATAAGAATGTACAGGATACGTTCGCCTATCCTCGCCCTGCCTCGCGCGCCCTCGTCCTCGTGTCGGCTTTTTGTCGCGAGTCAAAGGGCCTCGCCTTCCCTCGCGAGGGGAGACAAGTGCATCCCTGTACACTCGCGCTTCGTTCATTCTACCTCAAAACGTTATGGCGTTAAGTCGTGCGTAAAGTCTACATATAACCCCCCTTAAAGGCAATTCATGTCAATATGTGGAACCAAGAACCCACCTTGTTTATGGTGGGTATGGTAGGATATTATGAGCTACGCCTGAGAAGGGAGCTTAGTATGGTGGCATATACACAATACATACAATATGGAAATGCTTAAAATAATGCAATTCTGCGTTCCGAATAGATACGTGGAGCGTCGAAGGCAGCCACGCCTTTTGAAGGTACCTCTCAGACTGACCAACTTGATGAACAAGTCTCCGCTGGCACGCGCGATACGCACCCTGAATTTGATCGCGGATAGGATATCTTCCAGTGTACTCAGTGTGAATTTACAAAGGTTGCCATTAATCTAATAAGTTATGTTGTAAATAACTGATATACCTACATATGCTTTTCTATTGTATTGGGTAAACTTCTGTAAAAATACAACAAAAATATAAATAGAATAAGTTTGGAGAAATAAATAAATAAATAAAAGAAAAAGAGTTGAATTTTCTTGAAGCTTATCAAAGCGAGCCCATTTTATGGGAGCCATCCACCATTTCCGTTTAAGTATGCCATTTCTATTTAATCTTTTTCGTGTGATAAATGTGCACATAATTATAATAATAGCTCATAGCGCTACAGCTGCCGTAACTTGGAGCGCGTCCATC
Organism: Ephestia elutella; assembly: GCA_018467065.1. Taxonomy (NCBI): domain Eukaryota; kingdom Metazoa; phylum Arthropoda; class Insecta; order Lepidoptera; family Pyralidae; genus Ephestia; species Ephestia elutella. Next base: position 10,666,153 of record CM031585.1, read on the forward strand.
TCCTCGCCGCCGCTCGTCGTAACTGAATTAATCAAGAATGTACAGGGTCGCATTCGTGTAGCGCTCCTCGTGCGAGAGGTTCGTGCGAGGGATAGCGAGGACCCTCGCGCAAGAGTGAACAGCCGCCATGAAGTCTGGACGTTACCTACCGTGGGAGTGGGAATCTCAGTTCAACACGATGTCCACGACACGATACGATAATTTAAAAGCAGACAAACAGTCAAAAGCATGTTCTGCATGTTTGACGTTTGAAGTACTCGTTATCTATGTCTTAAAAAAAAACGATCATTCATAATCTGTGCTACTATTACTACAACCAACTGTCAAAAATAGTATGGTTTTGCAGGAAAACAGGGTTGAATGGTTTATTGTATCATTATTGTGGTCAGTTTTTATCTTAATTTTAATTCTTACATGGTTACATAAAGTAATTTTATCCTGCCGTTTTTAATACTACAAAATTTTTCAACCTGAATGTCTAAAATGTTATGATGGCCACTTCAGAAAATAATTGGTTGAGTCGTAGAAAAGGTAAATAATACAAGATATTATTGTTATTTTAAATGTACAAAGTGTTTTTTATTTGATGAATAGATTAATCATTTCTAAAAACATATGGTCAATGTTTTAAATATCTTTTTTGCAGGTAAAGTTAGTACAAAACTGTTTAAGTTAGACACCAATAAAAGCAATGAAGATAATATTAAAGATATAATACAAGGGTTGTATTTGAAGAAACCATTCCAGAATGATATTTCACCTACTACTAAGAATGTGCCCACAGAGTTTAAATCAGGCCTAAGAGGCATGCAAAGAAATAGTTCTGACAGCTGTAGATTGTCCTACTTAAATGCCTTAGTCACACTTTTATGTAAGGAAGACAGAAATAATTTGGGATTTACCACTGATGAGTTGATGACATGGTTAGTATTTTTAATGAGTAATTTAAATTTATGGAGGAATCATTTTTAGCCCTGTTTTTCAGAATAATATAGAAGTTACATGCAATTGTTATGCCACTATGTTGCATAAAAGCATCTTGTTATCATAACTTTTGTTGCTATGACTTAACATAGTTTTTTGCTTATTTGCTTGCAACTCTCAGTAAAAATGTAACAAGATTTTGGACCAAAACTGTCATCTAAAATAAATGATTAAAAATTTAATTAGAAGTAAACCAAATATTTATGAACTATTTCAGTATTCGTGTGAGCCTTGTGGACGAGTCTATGGCATTAAGAGCAACTGCTCTACGGGTTCTACGATATTTGATTAAATCAGAGAATGATGTAGCAACTTTCAACCATTTGAAGCTGTCTTACTTAGTAGCCAGGTACGCAATTATTACTTCAAATACTTATGTACATCTTCCTCCTCCTCACAGCTTTAGAGTTTTGCCACATCCAGACATTTGATACAATCGGTGAAATGGTTAACTATCATGCAATGTAATTGCACTGCCCACATGGCCAATTGGACATGGACAGGATATAAACAGGATGGAACTTTGAAATTTTCCTGGAGAGAATGTATCCCATAAGGCTGGATGTATCGTTTAGTTGTAACATTCAGTTTGTGCACTGCAATATGTGGTTCTCCTTCCACACCGATGTAATGTAAAACATTACAGGTAAAGGTTCACAGTGTGGGAACGCCTTTATACTGGAGATAGTAAATTTTTCAAAATTAATCTAAAAAAATTACAACCTATACTTTAATAAAATTGATGATTAGATAGGGTTAATCATAAGTATAAAATGTACCCATTACCCTCATATTACAAATTATTATTTAAAAAACAATCATTTTATAAACAACACTTGTAAAACTATACATTTGAAAAACATATGCTTTCACAAACTCATTCTTTTAAAAATGGATCATTTTACAAACTAATTATTTAACTAAATTTTCAATTGGTAAAACAACGTTACACAAAATATCTTATGGCAAATACATTGTTTGATAAATATTATTTACCAAAACTAGAAGATATGAAGTTTCAAGTTTAAACTCACTGATCCCAAGATTTTCATCGTAGGGTTAGGTACAGAAGTCATTAATCGTCTTTTATTTGTAAATTAACTCACAAATCGTATTGTGACATGGTATCAACATGCTAATACCTTTAATTGTGTCACACCGGGTGGGGGACCTGGTAACCTGCAACACAGGATCTTTGATACCTAGCGCGGGCACCAGATCTCCACAATGATACTGTCCTTTATGGCATTGAATTTAATTTATGTTTATCACATACCTTTGTATCACTACCGAAATTCATAATGCTTTACAAATCAACACTGTTATGGAAGAGATAAGGCTCTCCGCTGAACGCTACAGAAATCGGCTCTTAAACCATCCTAATGATCTAGCATGCAAACTGAACAACATTAGCTACAATAAACGGCTGAAGCGACACGACATTCAGAGTCTAAATTGTAGACATTGACATATCCCCAATTTAATTTATGTTTATCACATACCTTTGTAATGTAGTCCAAGGCCATTTGTTGTGGAGTAAATAAATAATTTTTAATTTTTTAATAAAAAAAAAGAAAGTTTGTCTCCAATCGAGCTGTAAGTAAAAAAAATAACCTAAACCCAGGTTATTTTTTTTATGACCACCCGGAAAGACTTTGAGGGCGGAAAAGAAGTAAGGTTCAGGTAATTTTTTTTTATGACCACCCGGAAAGACTTTGAAGGCGGAGAAGAAGTTAGATTTAGGATTTTTTTTACCACCCGGAAAGACTGAGGGTGAAAAAGAAGTTAGGTTCAGGTGATTTTTTTTTATGACCACCCAGAAGCGTAAAAGAAGTTAGGATCAGGTTATTTTTTTTATGACTACCCTGAAAGACTTGGAGGGCGTAAAAGAAGTTAGGTTCAGGTTATTTTTTTATGGCCACCCAGAAAGACTTTAAGGGTGGAAAAGAAATTAGCTTCAGGTTATTTTTTTTATGACCACCCGGAAAGATATGAGGGCAGATAATAAGTTGGGTTCAGGTTATTTTTTTTTATGACCACCCGGAAAGACTTTGAGGACAGAAAAGAAGTAAGGTTCATGTTATTTTTTTATGACCACCTGGAAAGACTTTGAGGTAGGTTATTTTTTTTATGACCACCTGGAAAGACTTTGAGGGCGGAAAAGAAGTAAGGTTTAGGTTTTTTTTTTTTTATAACCAACCGAAAAGACTTTGAGGGCGGAAAAGAAGTTAGGTTCAGGTTATTTTTTTAAGACCACCCAGAAAGACTTTGACGGTAGAAAAAACGTTAGGTTTAGGTTATTTCTGCCATTGGCATTGCTTAACTTTTGGCCAAAGAAGCTGCCAGCCCTTGATTAATAATTTTCCTATAGAAGGTTTGTAAAATGATGTTTTTGTCAAGAGAGTTATTTGATGAAATAAAACTTAAAGTTTTGTACTCGATACATTTGTAGAGTAAAACATTTATAAAAAAAAGTTTGTAAACTGAAACGTTTTTAAAATAATGAGTTTGTATAAAATGAAACATTTTTAAAAGGTATAGTTTTTTAAGTGATAGTTTATAAAGTGATGGTTTGTAAAAGGTTTTTTGGTGAAACATTAGTGAACCTATAAAATATTATCATAATCGTAACATGGTAAATAAAATTAAAGGAATACGTACACATCATAACATGAACTACATTAAGGACAAGCTGCCAAATCAATTCACGAAAACATTTTAATATCTTTATTATACGTTTGTCAAAATTTTAATATTGTTAAAATGTATTTTTTTGGGAAATAAATACAGGTCAATGGACTTGATGTTGCGTAACGAGGAAGAAAGAGCTCAAGCTCTGCGAGTGGTGCGGCGGATAGTGGCGGTGGTGGGCGCCGGGGAGCAGGCGGCGGCGCGTACGCGGGTGTTCGTGGAGCCCGGCCTGCTGCGCTGCCTCGCGGCCGTCGCGCGCGCCGGCAGCTCCGGCGACAGCGCCGATAGGCTCTCTCGACCCGCTGTTGCTACATTAGCTGAGATATGTATGTTCACGTGTTAGCTTTGGTTATGTTGGTCATATATCCAAGTCATATAGGTATCAAGATTCAGGACAAACATACTCAAATCTCTAAAAAAAATATATCTCCTGAAACTATTAATCCTACTAATATTATAAATGCGACAGTGAGTTTGTTTGTTTGTTACCTCTTCATGCTTTATCTGCTAAACCTATCTTCCGAAGCCAGAAAGAGAAAGAAATGCAACAGATATAAACAATGCAGAGATATACCTACACCTACACCACACGCATCAGCTTTAAGCCGGTAGTGTCGTATTTTCCAAAAATTAATACCTAAATTCTAACTAATATTATAAATGCGAAAGTGAGTTTGCTTGTTTGTTTGTTACCTCTTCACGCTTTATCTACTGAACCAATCTTCCTGAAATCGCATACACATAGCTGGAAGTACGGAGAAGAACATAGAACCCGGAGGAAAAAGCACTGTTCCCGTAGGAAAATCACGCGGGTCGAAAGCTAGTTATGCATAAACATTGTATCAGTGTAATTTACAAATTTACAAAAAATAAAATTTAAAAAAATAGAACCCTAAACTGATTTTTTGCCTACAGGTGTGTTAAATCCCGAACTATTTATATCGTGTGGCGGAGTGAATGCAGTCACCAGACAGCTAGCAGAATGCGCGACGCCGCGGATGGCGGAAGCACTATGTGGGGTCCTATTGCATACACTCAACGATCCTGTCTCGAGAGCTTCGGCCAGGATCGACTTGACCTACCTCAGTTCTCCATATTGTGACTTCCACTTTCGACCAGCCGGCACAGACAGCAGTAGGTCAGTATAACCCTAAAAAATACAATCTCACCAACCCACTATGCTTGTTTAACAAGGAAATTTAACACTCAATGTCGTATGAATTTCGAGTTTGGTTAATGTATAATTATATTGGTTGTTAAAATACATCTGGTGAGAAAGAAGATGTGTCATATCCTCATACATAACATACAGCGCGGGGAGGTCGAGTCACCCCCCCCCCCCCCCTATTGCTGAAAACCGCCACGCGCGGTCCCTCCCGCCTCTTGGACCTGCGCGCACGTGGGAAGGCAGCTAAGTTCAGAGCCGCCGTCCTATTTGATTCCTATCAGCAATAATGCAACATAATGTTATACAGGGACGAACGCGAGATGCGCTTCACCTGCAGCCGGCTGGCGCTGCTGTGCGTGCTGCGCAGCTGGCCGGGGCTGCTGCACTTCTGTCACCCGCACCGGCCGGGCGGCCTGCGCGCGCTCATCTCCGCCTTGTGTCTGCCCCGGCTGGAGGTCCGGGTGAGTGCTATCATAGTGTTGTATACAGGCTGGCGCTGCTGTGCGTGCTGCGCAACTGGCCGGGGCTGCTGCACTTCTGTCACCCGCACCGGCCGGGCGGCCTGCGCGCGCTCATCTCCGCCTTGTGTCTGCCCCGGCTGGAGGTCCGGGTGAGTGCTATCATAGTGTTGTATACAGGCTGGCGCTGCTGTGCAGTGCTGCGCAGCTGGCCGGGGCTGCTGCACTTCTGTCACCCGCACCGGCCGGGGCGGCCTGCGCGCGCTCATCTCCGCCTTGTGTCTGCCCCGGCTGGAGGTCCGGGTGAGTGCTATCATAGTGTTGTATACAGGCTGGCGCTGCTGTGCGTGCTGCGCAGCTGGCCGGGGCTGCTGCACTTCTGTCACCCGCACCGGCCGGGCGGCCTGCGCGCGCTCATCTCCGCCTTGTGTCTGCCCCGGCTGGAGGTCCGGGTGAGTGCTATCATAGTGTTGTATACAGGCTGGCGCTGCTGTGCGTGCTGCGCAGCTGGCCGGGGCTGCTGCACTTCTGTCACCCGCACCGGCCGGGCGGCCTGCGCGCGCTCATCTCCGCCTTGTGTCTGCCCCGGCTGGAGGTCCGGGTGAGTGCTATCATAGTGTTGTATACAGGCTGGCGCTGCTGTGCGTGCTGCGCAGCTGGCCGGGGCTGCTGCACTTCTGTCACCCGCACCGGCCGGGCGGCCTGCGCGCGCTCATCTCCGCCTTGTGTCTGCCCCGGCTGGAGGGTCCGGGTGAGTGCTATCATAGTGTTGTATACAGGCTGGCGCTGCTGTGCGTGCTGCGCAGCTGGCCGGGGCTGCTGCACTTCTGTCACCCGCACCGGCCGGGCGGCCTGCGCGCGCTCATCTCCGCCTTGTGTCTGCCCCGGCTGGAGGTCCGGGTGAGTGCTATCATAGTGTTGTATACAGGCTGGCGCTGCTGTGCGTGCTGCGCAGCTGGCCGGGGCTGCTGCACTTCTGTCACCCGCACCGGCCGGGCGGCCTGCGCGCGCTCATCTCCGCCTTGTGTCTGCCCCGGCTGGAGGTCCGGGTGAGTGCTATCATAGTGTTGTATACAGGCTGGCGCTGCTGTGCGTGCTGCGCAGCTGGCCGGGGCTGCTGCACTTCTGTCACCCGCACCGGCCGGGCGGCCTGCGCGCGCTCATCTCCGCCTTGTGTCTGCCCCGGCTGGAGGTCCGGGTGAGTGCTATCATAGTGTTGTATACAGGCTGGCGCTGCTGTGCGTGCTGCGCAGCTGGCCGGGGCTGCTGCACTTCTGTCACCCGCACCGGCCGGGCGGCCTGCGCGCGCTCATCTCCGCCTTGTGTCTGCCCCGGCTGGAGGTCCGGGTGAGTGCTATCATAGTGTTGTATACAGGCTGGCGCTGCTGTGCGTGCTGCGCAGCTGGCCGGGGCTGCTGCACTTCTGTCACCCGCACCGGCCGGGCGGCCTGCGCGCGCTCATCTCCGCCTTGTGTCTGCCCCGGCTGGAGGTCCGGGTGAGTGCTATCATAGTGTTGTATACAGGCTGGCGCTGCTGTGCAGTGCTGCGCAGCTGGCCGGGGCTGCTGCACTTCTGTCACCCGCACCGGCCGGGCGGCCTGCGCGCGCTCATCTCCGCCTTGTGTCTGCCCCGGCTGGAGGTCCGGGTGAGTGCTATCATAGTGTTGTATACAGGCTGGCGCTGCTGTGCGTGCTGCGCAGCTGGCCGGGGCTGCTGCACTTCTGTCACCCGCACCGGCCGGGCGGCCTGCGCGCGCTCATCTCCGCCTTGTGTCTGCCCCGGCTGGAGGTCCGGGTGAGTGCTATCATAGTGTTGTATACAGGCTGGCGCTGCTGTGCGTGCTGCGCAGCTGGCCGGGGCTGCTGCACTTCTGTCACCCGCACCGGCCGGGCGGCCTGCGCGCGCTCATCTCCGCCTTGTGTCTGCCCCGGCTGGAGGTCCGGGTGAGTGCTATCATAGTGTTGTATACAGGCTGGCGCTGCTGTGCGTGCTGCGCAGCTGGCCGGGGCTGCTGCACTTCTGTCACCCGCACCGGCCGGGCGGCCTGCGCGCGCTCATCTCCGCCTTGTGTCTGCCCCGGCTGGAGGTCCGGGTGAGTGCTATCATAGTGTTGTATACAGGCTGGCGCTGCTGTGCGTGCTGCGCAGCTGGCCGGGGCTCCTGTACTGCGAGTATTGTGAAAAAGGAGACCAGATTATGAGTGTCGTTCGTTACCGTGGTCGTTACTAAAAAAAATATAAATATATACAGACAAATCACACAGATTCAGTTAGCCCCAAAGTAATTTCGAGACTTGTGTTATGGAATACTAACTCAACGATACTATATTCTTATAACAAATACATATACATAATAATACATATATAGATAAATATCGAAGACCCAGGCCAATCTGAAAAAGATTTTCCATCTTGACCCGACCGGGCATCAAACCCGGGACCTCCGGTGTGGCAGTCTGCCGTGATGACTGTTGGGCCACGGAGGTCGACAAAACACAAGTGAACATTCCGTCCAGTCTGTGCGTATTATGGCGGACAGGGGCGCGTGCCCCCACGCAGGCGTCCGTCTCTCGAAAGCGTGCCCCGTTGCGCGGACGCGGGACTCGCTTGTCACCCGCGACAGGGACTCGCCGGGGCAGGGGCACGCCACGGTCTACTTTTTGGAATCGCGCTAGCTTCCGCTCGCGCGGCCCGCTGAGCGAGCCACCAGAAACACAAACATATGGCGATGTACAGAATCTTCAAGGAGAAGCATTTTGCATTTGTTTGAAGAAGCTCCCCTCGCCGGCCGCGCCACCCTACGCGCCGCTTCTCATTGAACGAGGCCTCAGTCAAATTTTTGGGTTAAACCCTGAGTTTTTCTGAGTGTATTGGAAAATATTTACTGTGTGTTAAGGTAGAAAATACGAAAATATTTTCAGTAATAATTATTTGCTTCGTACAAAATAACTGAATATTTTGATTGATAAATGAACTTTAGGACATATAATCCCATAGAATAGGACTAGGAGTATGATACATTTATTCACTTTCAGAAAGCCATCCTGGATCTCTTATATGAACTGGTGGGACTACCGCAACCAGAGTGGACGGATGAGATCTCTGTTGCTTTGGACGCAGTGGACCCATCAGATTTCCAAGTAAGTTGAATTAATATAATAGAAAATATTAAAAAAGTTCTACATAAAATACATTTAGTAGTTTGAAAAGTATCTTTTGATATTCTCTTGAAAAGAAATAGAAAATTACTTATGTTATTATTTCTGTTGTAAAATTACTCATCAAAAGAAACCATCACAAAATTTTAGTCACTATGTTTGTTTGTCATTTCATTAAATCAATAAATATCTGGTTGGCCTTTACAATAAACATTTTTTATAGGACTCATGGCGACTGAACGACGGTTTCGTCGCTGCCGAAGGCACTGCCATATTACCTCATCTTAGCGCTACGGGACCTGATATCACTGAAATTCACTTAGCCCTATTACTTCAGTGCTTTCTAGAGGTATTGTATTATTTATACTTGTATTCCTAATTTCTGTATATAAGCAACTTATCAACTTTCAAATTTTTAAGTTCAGTTTATTGTAAGTTAAACGCCCAACATAAAATTCATTCAGAAACCCTTTGCTAATAATGTGATTATTTATTTTCAGGCTGGATTACTAGACGGATTAGCCGAAGTGATAGTAACGAGCGACACGTTCATATCCGTACGGGCGACAGTGTTGCTCGGTCAACTGTTGCATTTAATACACCTGTTTCTACCTCCTCAAGTGTGTAGTATAACGCCGGCGCTGCCGTCACTGATGTCGCAAGCGGCGGAGGGAAAACCGCAGGCGCTTGCAGCTGTAGCTGCATTGAGAAGGCTGCATGCCATGCTCGAGGCAAGGCCGGCCAGCTCCAGTCTGTTCCTCGATCACATCATCCAGTACTGCAGTGGCGCCTTCCGACCACAAGAGGATGACACCAAGAGCCGCAAGGAAAAAGACAACGCCAGCATGGCCAAGCCTAAAGATACCCTCCAGAACAGCATAGAATTCCTAAACGAGTCTGACAACGAAAACGAACCAAAAAGACACAGTGTGGGCTCCCGGGCCGACGTCGCGAACAGAAATGTGGGTGTGTTAGTGAAAAGCAAAAGTGTTAGCTCCCGGACTAGTGCCGCTGTGAATAAAGTGACTAAATCGGCAAAGTTCTTCAATCTGTTTGAGAGAGATAGTGATAATTTGATACGGTGTACGTTAGTCATGCAGAATAAGGATGGCAACACATGGGATTGGGAGATTATACGGACGATATTGAAGGTAAGATAAAATAAGAAGACTAAAGACTATAGTAAAATTTGAATAAAATGCAATTATTTGATATGATTATGATTATTTAATTAAAAAAATTATTTTTATTTTTGAAAACGACCTAGCCATCCGCTAGTATCAACCTAAACGATAGCGTTCACAAGGCGTGGGCGGGCCGCATCATCAACTACCTGAAGCCGTCCTCCGAAACAAGTACTCGCACACCGACCTGTCCACCACCGCGCACGGACACTCCGCCACGCGCGCCGGCTGCGCAGCTCATCCGGCATCTCTTGAGGCACAATGATGTTAGTATACACATTGCTACAGATACACAAGGCGTGGGCGGGCCGCATCATCAACTACCTGAAGCCGTCCTCCAACAAGTACTCGCACACCGACCTGTCCACCACCGCGCACGGACACTCCGCCACGCGCGCCGGCTGCCAGCTCATCCGGCATCTCTTGAGGCACAATGATGTTAGTATACACATTGCTACAGATACACAAGGCGTGGGCGGGCCGCATCATCAACTACCTGAAGCCGTCCTCCAACAAGTACTCGCACACCGACCTGTCCACCACCGCGCACGGACACTCCGCCACGCGCGCCGGCTGCCAGCTCATCCGGCATCTCTTGAGGCACAATGATGTTAGTATACACATTGCTACAGATACACAAGGCGTGGGCGGGCCGCATCATCAACTACCTGAAGCCGTCCTCCAACAAGTACTCGCACACCGACCTGTCCACCACCGCGCACGGACACTCCGCCACGCGCGCCGGCTGCCAGCTCATCCGGCATCTCTTGAGGCACAATGATGTTAGTATACACATTGCTACAGATACACAAGGCGTGGGCGGGCCGCATCATCAACTACCTGAAGCCGTCCTCCAACAAGTACTCGCACACCGACCTGTCCACCACCGCGCACGGACACTCCGCCACGCGCGCCGGCTGCCAGCTCATCCGGCATCTCTTGAGGCACAATGATGTTAGTATACACATTGCTACAGATACACAAGGCGTGGGCGGGCCGCATCATCAACTACCTGAAGCCGTCCTCCAACAAGTACTCGCACACCGACCTGTCCACCACCGCGCACGGACACTCCGATACCAAGGCGCGCGCCGGCTGCCAGCTCATCCGGCATCTCTTGAGGCACAATGATGTTAGTATACACATTGCTACAGATACACAAGGCGTGGGCGGGCCGCATCATCAACTACCTGAAGCCGTCCTCCAACAAGTACTCGCACACCGACCTGTCCACCACCGCGCACGGACACTCCGCCACGCGCGCCGGCTGCCAGCTCATCCGGCATCTCTTGAGGCACAATGATGTTAGTATACACATTGCTACAGATACACAAGGCGTGGGCGGGCCGCATCATCAACTACCTGAAGCCGTCCTCCAACAAGTACTCGCACACCACCTGTAACATGATGATGTTAGTATACACATTGCTACAGATACACAAGGCGTGGGCGGGCCGCATCATCAACTACCTGAAGCCGTCCTCTAACAAGTACTCGCACACAGGTAACATGATGATGTTAGTATACACATTGCTACAGATACACAAGGCGTGGGCGGGCCGCATCATCAACTACCTGAAGCCGTCCTCTAACAAGTACTCGCACACAGGTAACATGATGATGTTAGTATACACATTGCTACAGATACACAAGGCGTGGGCGGGCCGCATCATCAACTACCTGAAGCCGTCCTCTAACAAGTACTCGCACACCGAGGTAACATGATGATGTTAGTATACACATTGCTACAGATACACAAGGCGTGGGCGGGCTGCCATCATCAACTCCGGCCTTCCTCCAACAAGTACTCGCACACAGGTAACACGATGATGTTAGTATACACATTGCTACAGATACACAAGGCGTGGGCGGGCCGCATCATCAACTACCTGAAGCCGTCCTCCAACAAGTACTCGCACACAGGTAACACGATGATGTTAGTATACACATTGCTACAGATACACAAGGCGTGGGCGGGCCGCATCATCAACTACCTGAAGCCGTCCTCCAACAAGTACTCGCACACCGACCTGTCCACCACCGCGCACGGACACTCCGCCACGCGCGCCGGCTGCCAGCTCATCCGGCATCTCTTGAGGCACAATGATGTTAGTATACACATTGCTACAGATACACAAGGCGTGGGCGGGCCGCATCATCAACTACCTGAAGCCGTCCTCTAACAAGTACTCGCACACAGGTAACATGATGATGTTAGTATACACATTGCTACAGATACACAAGGCGTGGGCGGGCCGCATCATCAACTACCTGAAGCCGTCCTCTAACAAGTACTCGCACACAGGTAACATGATGATGTTAGTATACACATTGCTACAGATACACAAGGCGTGGGCGGGCCGCATCATCAACTACCTGAAGCCGTCCTCTAACAAGTACTCGCACACAGGTAACATGATGATGTTAGTATACACATTGCTACAGATACACAAGGCGTGGGCGGGCCGCATCATCAACTACCTGAAGCCGTCCTCTAACAAGTACTCGCACACAGGTAACATGATGATGTTAGTATACACATTGCTACAGATACACAAGGCGTGGGCGGGCCGCATCATCAACTACCTGAAGCCTTCCTCCAACAAGTACTCGACACAGGTAACACGATGATGTTAGTATACACATTGCTACAGATACACAAGGCGTGGGCGGGCCGCATCATCAACTACCTGAAGCCGTCCTCCAACAAGTACTCGACACAGGTAACACGATTATGTTAGTATACACATTGCTACAGATACACAAGGCGTGGGCGGGCCGCATCATCAACTACCTGAAGCCGTCCTCCAACAAGTACTCGCACACAGGTAACACGATGATGTTAGTATACACATTGCTACAGATACACAAGTCGTGGGCGGGCCGCATCATCAACTACCTGAAGCCGTCCTCCAACAAGTACTCGCACACAGGTAACACGATGATGTTAGTATACACATTGCTACAGATACACAAGGCGTGGGCGGGCCGCATCATCAACTACCTGAAGCCGTCCTCCAACAAGTACTCGCACACAGGTAACATGATGATAACACATTACTACAGATACAGCACGTCGCATCTATAGTAAAGAACATCTAGCAGAGCGTAGTTTTATAGAGAACAATGTTTAGTAGCACGTACGTCCTTACGAGGCAAACAGAGAAAAGAGTCTCGAAAGCCGCGTATAGCTATTATTGGTAGAATCGAGATTCAGATATGGTAACAGGTTGCTAGCCCGTCACCTATAACAAGTATCTCCAGTGGTGACGCGGGTTTGTGAAGCGAACTCTTCGATAGGAAAAATTTAAATAATAACAATGAACAGAGATTGGCAAGGCTAAGATAACATTGATTAACCATGACTACAATCTTGCCAGGAGACAGATATGAGGTGTAGCGATCGTACGGTGAGCGATGTAGTGGTATGACCTATAAGGTATACCTTGTCTTATAACATTTACATTTCATAATATATATTGTAAAAATACATACATGTAGCCAGGTATAAAAATACCTGATTCTGAATTTCAACTTCCACAGGCTGACTGTCAAAAACTATTAGAAGATCTGTTCCTGGATGTGAGTCGTCAGATCAAGGCCATAGAGACCGGCCTGAAGGCCCACGGCTGCCTGTTCAGTCCGCAGCACATGAGTAACACTATGTGCCAGATGTACTTCCTCTTCATTGGCCAGCTCTGCCATTCCCACTCTGGCTTGAGACTCTTCAAGCAGACGGGATTGTACGAGAAGTAAGTTCTTTATCATTATATTTTTTTCAACATGTTAAAGTGGGTCGTAATATCTCGTATTTCATCCTATAAATAATGCCTCTTATTGTATTGACCAGCATAGCACATTTGTATCATAATGTATTATGTTTAGTAAACAGTAAACATTGATTACTGATAATGTCCCATGTCCTTAAAAATTTGGGAGATATTTTAATTGCATCTAAAAATACATATTTTTACATTGGCATGACTTTCATAGGTGTCATACATATTACAAAATTTTCATATAGGTACTTTTTGTGTAGGTATTTTTAATGTAGCTAATTAAATCGTTCGTTTCCAGTCTCTTAGAACTGTCGACGAAGACTCATCACAGCTGCTACGTGAAGTTGGTCATATCGAGCTTAGACTACACCCTCGATTCTTATCCCCGAGATATTCTTGCCAAAACCCTTACATGCAGTATACAGGCCTCTAGACTTTACACCACTCAATTCCTAAACGTATTGATGCGGGCTTCGAGAAAATCTCGCGATTTAGTACGGAGGAAGTCAAAGTTAAAGAAGAATTTCGTCCAAGAACATTTGAAGTCTTCGCAGAGAGACGACGATAGTCATGGAGTCGATATGGATACATGGCTGTTGCAAGTTTTGGTTGGCCAAGTGAAACACGAGTCTAAGCCGGTGGTCAAATGCGCGCTCGCAATTTTGGAAGAGGCCTACAGTGTTCCTGTAAGTTAATATCTTAAACATTATCTCATCTAGAAATAAATCCTAACTAATATTATAAATGCGAAAGTGAGTTTGTTTGTTACCTCTTCACGCTTTATCTATTGAACCAATCTTCCTGAAATTTGCATACACATAGCTTGAAGTACGGAAAAGGACATAGGGTACCTTTCATCCCGGGAAAAGGCACTGTTCCCGAGAGAAATTAACGCGGGCGAAGCCGCGGGCGAAAGCTAGTAATAGATAAAATATAAACTCTAAATTAATTTAAGAGTCTTGGAAGAAGGAGAGAGAGGCCGTTGCCCAGTACTGGGACATTGATGGCTATTAAATAATAATTAATTTTGTCTCGTATTGGTTTAGTTATAAGCGCTTGATTACTATTATTTGGTATCGACTATATCACCATAGTAACCAATAAAGTCATCTATCTAGTGTTAGGTCATGTTTATTGAAATCAAGTTGTTTTACTTTAGGTTATGGGCCCAGTTCTAACATTTTGTATTATTTCTCAGGTTTATTTCGAGAAATTGATATCGATGAAAGACACCCTGTGCCAAAACTGTCGGCTAGACAAGCATGGCGACCCTGCCTCGTTCGAGTTGGCCAGCGTCGGCGACCGCGGGTACCTGCTGTGGCTGGGGCTCGAGGCGGCCGCCGCCAGCGCCGCCGACCCCGCCGCCGTGGCCTTCCTCAACAGACATTTGGACTTCTGGACTAAATCTTACAATTACAGGTTAGTATTTTATTTAACCTCTATTGTCCTACTGCTGGGCAAAGGTCTCCCCCATCGCCTTCCAATCTTCTCTGCCTAATCTAAAGCAGCCTCTGACCAGTTTCAGGGCGTTTAGGTCAGTATCTTCAGACGTAAATAAAGATAGCATTCGACCTGAGTCTGCGATTTGAGTGCAAAACTAATTGTGATGTGGTGCAACACTAGTAGTGCTGTGGCACAACACTAAGTTACTAGGGAATTATATTATCTGTGGTCAAATGCGATTGTGAACTCAAGTTTAGTCACAAGGTTTTATTATCATTCTCTAACGTATTTGCATTTACAACGGAATGACATAATCTACATAATCTGAGCCAATTTTTTAATATACTAATTTGTTCTTTGTACATAACGATAACTTATAATAAGAAATTAATAGCGAATTTTCCTATCAACACATTTTGTTCGTGTAAACAAGCTAATTATTAAAAAATAAAAAACACGACTGACAACTCACATAGCCTATGTCACTCAGAGAAATGCAAGGAATCTAAATAAATACCTTTCACACCAAAATCTGTTAAGCCGTTCAGGATTTATGGTGGAATAAAGAAACATAAATACATGAACACTGAAAACATAACACTCCTTTTTTGGTCAGTCGTGTACAAAAGCAAACAATATTCCAGATACGTGCGCCTAGTAGAAGCCGGCGTGCACGAGGCGCTGACGCTGAGCTGCGGCGGCGCGCGGCCCACGCGGGCCGGTGTAGGGGGCCCGCGCACGCGCCGCCCCGCGCGCCCGCCCCCGCACCTGCACGCGGCGCTCGCGGCGCGCTGCCCCGCCCTGCTCGCGCACGTGCTGCCTCACCACTACAAGGTAACAGATACGTCCAGTATGAGCGGGGGGGGCCGCGCACGCGCCGCCCCGCGCGCCCGCCCCCGCACCTGCACGCGGTGCCTGCGGCGCGCTACCCGCCCTGCTCGCGCACGTGCTGCCTCACCACTACTAACAGATACATCCAGTATGAGCGGGGGCCCGCGCGCCGCGCCCCGCGCGCGCCCCCGCACCTACACGCGGTGCTCGCGGCGCGCTGCCCCGCCCTGCTCGCGCACGTGCTGCCTCACCACTACAAGGTAACAGATACGTCCAGTATGAGCGGGGGGGGCCCGCGCACACGCCGCCCCGCGCGCCCGCCCCCGCACCTGCACGCGGCGCTCGCGGCGCGCTGCCCCGCCCTGCTCGCGCACGTGCTGCCTCACCACTACAAGGTAACAGATACGTCCAGTATGAGCGGGGGGGGCCCGCGCACGCGCCGCCCCGCGCGCCCGCCCCCGCACCTGCACGCGGCGCTCGCGGCGCGCTGCCCCGCCCTGCTCGCGCACGTGCTGCCTCACCACTACAAGGTAACAGATACATCCAGTATGAGCGGGGGGCCCGCGCACGCGCCGCCCCGCGCGCCCGCCCCGCACCTGCACGCGGCGCTCGCGGCGCGCTGCCCCGCCCTGCTCGCGCACGTGCTGCCTCACCACTACAAGGTAACAGATACATCCAGTATGAGCGGGGGGCCCGCGCACGCGCCGCCCCGCGCGCCCGCCCCCGCACCTGCACGCGGCGCTCGCGGCGCGCTGCCCCCGCCCTGCTCGCGCACGTGCTGCCTCACCACTACAAGGTAACAGATACTTCCAGTATGAGCGGGGGCCCGCGCACGCGCCGCCCCGCGCGCCCGCCCCCGCACCTGCACGCGGCGCTCGCGGCGCGCTGCCCTGCCCTGCTCGCGCACGTGCTGCCTCACCACTACAAGGTAACAGATACATCCAGTATGAGCGGGGGCCCGCGCACGCGCCGCCCCGCGCGCCCGCCCCCGCACCTGCACGCGGCGCTCGCGGCGCGCTGCCCCGCCCTGCTCGCGCACGTGCTGCCTCACCACTACAAGGTAACAGATACGTCCAGTATGAGCGGGGGCCCGCGCACGCGCCGCCCCGCGCGCCCGCCCCCGCACCTGCACGCGGCGCTCGCGGCGCGCTGCCCCGCCCTGCTCGCGCACGTGCTGCCTCACCACTACAAGGTAACAGATACGTCCAGTATGAGCGGGGGCCCGCGCACGCGCCGCCCCGCGCGCCCGCCCCGCACCTGCACGCGGCGCTCGCGGCGCGCTGCCCCGCCCTGCTCGCGCACGTGCTGCCTCACCACTACAAGGTAACAGATACGTCCAGTATGAGCGGGGGGGGCCCGCGCACGCGCCGCCCCGCGCGCCCGCCCCCGCACCTGCACGCGGCGCTCGCGGCGCGCTGCCCCGCCCTGCTCGCGCACGTGCTGCCTCACCACTACAAGGTAACAGATACGTCCAGTATGAGCGGGGGGGGCCCGCGCACGCGCCGCCCCGCGCGCCCGCCCCCGCACCTGCACGCGGCGCTCGCGGCGCGCTGCCCCGCCCTGCTCGCGCACGTGCTGCCTCACCACTACAAGGTAACAGATACGTCCAGTATGAGCGGGGGCCCGCGCACGCGCCGCCCCGCGCGCCCGCCCCGCACCTGCACGCGGCGCTCGCGGCGCGCTGCCCCGCCCTGCTCGCGCACGTGCTGCCTCACCACTACAAGGTAACTGATACGTCCAGTATGAGCGGGGGGGGCCCGCGCACGCGCCGCCCCGCGCGCCCGCCCCCGCACCTGCACGCGGCGCTCGCGGCGCGCTGCCCCGCCCTGCTCGCGCACGTGCTGCCTCACCACTACAAGGTAACAGATACGTCCAGTATGAGCGGGGGGGCCCGCGCACGCGCCGCCCCGCGCGCCCGCCCCCGCACCTGCACGCGGCGCTCGCGGCGCGCTGCCCCGCCCTGCTCGCGCACGTGCTGCCTCACCACTACAAGGTAACAGATACGTCCAGTATGAGCGGGGGGGCCCGCGCACGCGCCGTGCTGCCTCACAGCACACAGTATAAGGTACAGCATTCGGCACGAAACAAAGACTGCGCAGAAACGAAAAATAGATGTACTTGGAGGTGCGGCTTGCGGAAGGAAACGGGAATGAATGGTAGCGTGCACCCGCGCTTCCCCCCACGAGTCTTACATGCGCAGTCGACGCCATATTGGGTCTTGTTTCCTGCCGATACCTGTAACAATCTTCCACATACGTCTAGTAGGAGCCGGCGTGCACGAGGCGCTGACGCTGTGCTGCGGCGGTGTGCGCATGTTGCCTAACTACTGCAAGGTAACCGCGGCTTCCCACTTTGCTGACCAAGCCAAATTCCTACATTACAATACCGTAGGGGTAAAAGTAACTTATTTAACCCCGAGACGGTAGCGAGGGCGACAACCAGTCCGAAGGACTAAATAAATCTTTGACCCGAGGTTGCTTGAGGACCGGGTTGAAAGTAATACTTTTCAGCCCTAGGGAGAATCGTTTTCAACTTTTAGCTGTCAAAAAACTCAGTTGATAACGACTCTCCTTAGGGCTGAAAAGTGTTACTTTCACCCGCTCCTAAGGCAACTTCACACCTACTTTCCGAGTATGAGTAATGAAAAAATACAAAACTGGATTATATCCACAGACAATACAGCGCAAAAAATGTGGAACGGAGCAAGAGGCAGCCGATTTGAAAGCTTCTCTATGGGCGGTTGGCAACACTGCCGCGACCCCGACGGGGCTGCAGCAGCTGATGACGCTCTCCAGCGGCTACCTCGACGACTCGGTGTTGGTTCATATCGTGCGGATGGCTAAATACTGCGCGGTCTATTCCGTCAGGGCGACGGCGTTTTACGTGCTAGGACTCATTGGCAGCACGTACGATGGCGCTAATTTGCTTTCTGAACTAGGTGAGTTATTTTTTTTATTTTATTGCATTTAATGAAACTGTTTTAGGATTGATTGCAAAACTTCGGTGATAATGACTTAAGTGAAATTGGCGTCTTTCTACATTCCTAATAATTAATTCTTTTTGTGTTTCTCACAATAATATAGACAACTTCAAATCAGATATTTCAGTGAGAAATAATTTAATTGACTTCTTTATTGTATTTAGTGTTTATAACTTAGCCTAAGTAAACGCACACGTTGACAATCACAGGTTGGCTCTGCGTAAGACACACCAGACACGACCAGTTCCCCGTGATACCAGACGAAACATATCCGTCCGTTTACGACTCCCTAGGCTTCCTTACGTCCCCCGACCGCCGCCATTACGACACTGAGACCAGCGAGCATTCCGACCACACCGACCAAAGCATGGCCGAAAGCCTGCATTCAGATATCACCAGGCATCTCAACAAAGTCGGCTCACTATTGACAGAACCCGATTTAAAAAGCCACGATGTAGTCGACAAAGGCGCGTACGAAAGGAGTACTGACAAAAGGAAGTCGCATACGCTCCCCACTCAAGGATGTTCGCACGATCGGCCGATGCTTTCAGAATCGAGGACTGTGGACATACTCAGGGATTCTAGTTTCGACCGGCCAGGCCATAGGGAGAACAGGCTCGTGATTGGCAGGATGAACTCGCTGGAGCATGCGCACGAGGGTCGAGTGAGGAACACGAGTGAGTCTAGTACCAGCGGCGTGAGCAGTTGCGACTCGTTCCTCGGGAAATACGCTATTCCGTAAGTAGAGTAACAAATTGTTTTCACTGTAAAACATTAATATGTGAAACATTTTATAGGGAACTTTGTACAGTGTGATAAAAGTGTGGTTTTTAAAAAATAGAAAGAGAGAATAGAAACATACTTTTGTCAGTCACCTATCGTGCATTCGAAAATATTTCTGAACTAGCTTTTGTTTTATTATATATTAGCTTTTGCTCGCGGCTTCGCCCGCGTGAATTTCCCACGGGAACAGTGCTTTTTCCCTGAATGAAAGGTAGGTACCCTATGTCCTTCTCAGTACTTCTAGTTAGAAGTGAGTGTGTAGTTGATATGTATGCGAAATATCAGGAAGATTAGTTCAATAGATAAAGCGTGAAGAGGTAACAAACAAATTCACTTTCGCATTTATAATATTAGCTTAGAATTCAAAAATAACAACCATTTTTGTTTGGGTTTTTGTAACGGAAACCGATTTACCCTAATATCTTGTCGTAACAATAAATTAATTTTTCTTCCAACTACGCTGTAATTTTGCCATTAATAACCTAAATAGTATGCACAAAACAGCAATTTATTGCTCCATAGCAAAACAGCGCAGTAAAGTATGTATGAAAATCCATTGTTGCACTGTTTTTACTTGAAAACAGTGCAGAAAAGTAGTATGAAAATTCATTACTGCATTGTTTTTGTCCTAAGGCCGCATATCCCAAGCGACTGACCAATCGCAGACCTTAATTCTGCAGTCATGACCAACTAGATTTATGTCAGCCAATCAGCGCTATTCCAATAAGAATAGGCCAATCATAGGCTGTAAGCATGACCAACTAGATTTGTATCAGCCAATCAGACTTATTTTTATTCCCGCGAACAAAGGCTGATTATATAAATTAAAAATGTGCGACCATTGCCGAAAAAAAAAAGAAAATTGACGCGAATTAATTTTCAGTTAAAATTTTACTTTTAGTTGAAAGAAAAGCAGATTATGAATCTCGCAAAAGTGACTTTTAATTGCACTCGTGTTTTTAAAGCCCTCGCTACGCTCGGGCTTCAAACTTACACTCGATGCAATTAAAAGTCACTTTCTGCTCGATGCAACAATCTACTATTAACGAATTTTCAGCGACCGAGTTTTGACTCTGAGTCCGATCCCGAGCTCGTCAAGTCTGTATGGCATGAAAAGCAGCAGCAGTTCCCAGCGACACAGAATATCAGAGCTGCAGAGGCGAACATCCACTTCCAGTAAGATTTCAATGTTTTCCACAGAAATTATTTTGTACCACTGACCACTAGCTGCGCCCTGGAACTCCGCTCACGTGGGAATTTCGAGATAAAATCGTCATTCCTTAGGTTTTATTCTACCCGTGTACCAATTTTCATTGAAATCCATTAATTAATTTTTAGTGATACAGGCGATAAATCACAATGTGGAAAAATTTGCATTACTGATTTTTTTTTTTTGGTTTATTTTTTTTACTAAACATCACAAATATAGGGCTTCTGCTTGCAGGCTTCATCGGGCCGGACGTCGCCAGCTCGCCGCCGAGCCAGTTGGACATAACTGGATATGCCACGCTCAAGTCATTGAATAGGCATAGGAGGTAAACTTTATACTTTTACACACAAATATCATTTATAAATATTGATGCTAACCAGTTGTAACAACGTAGCAAATTCAAACAGAAGACGATCAATGGTGCACCGACGTCACGTAAAGGGGGCGCTTATGTCATTTAACTGTGAAAGAATAGAGAGTTTCGTGGTTATAACCATTTGTTGCCACTGACGTAGTGTATTTTATCTTTGACTGAGGTCATTTATAAACGCCATGAAACAAATGATGTTGATATTTTTTTCGTAATTTCATTACAAATTAGCTAGTCCAGAGATGGGTTTACGCCCGGGAATAAATGGAAAGAAAAGGATTTTGTCCGTCGTAAGCCCAACTAAAGATGGGTTTACGCCCGGTAATAAACAGGTAGAAATTAATGAATGAATGTATTATTTGCATTTGATAAGGGTATACAGAAGATATTACATTTTACTTCCAAATTAGCCATTTCAATAGCATGCAAATTTAAATTTGTCATATACCCGTTTCTTCCCGGCGTAAACCCATCGCTGTTATACTCTTGGTGGTACCGTTTAATTACACCGTTTTATTTGTTGCCTGGAAGAAATTGCCTACAGCGATAGAGCCGCTTATTGCGCATTTTCCTCTTTTTTTTTAGTTTTAATTTACTTTATGTATCTGTACCATGTGAGTACTTATGTGCAAATAAAGTGTTATTGTTGTCGTTTAAGGGTCAGAAAGCTTGAATAAGAAAGTTAGATTTCACCCCCGACCCCCCTGTAAGCTACAAGAACGCCCCCTCATAGAAACTAAATAGTAAAAATTAGCTCCATCTATCTCATAATCTGCAAACCATCTAACAAACTGTTTTTTTATTTCAACCTTTTTCAACAAATTTGTTCTTGAAATACTTATTAAAAAAAAAAATCCAAATTAATGAATGCAAAATTAAGGAAAAGTAAACAAAAAATGTGTTTTAGTCAGTGTTTTCGTAAAGCTACTTACGTAGTAAGTAATTCATGTATAGTACGTAGAAATATGTAATGTAACATTTCGACAACAATGTCATATTAGCGTTTGGCCAAGTGTTAAGTTTATGAAATTAAATTCGAAGAGTGCTAGGTTCGAGTCCTTGCTGTTATTTGGGAATTCGGTTTTCTTTTTTAAACATAATTTTATGGTGAAAGTGAGTTTGTTTTTTGTTACCTCTTCACGTTTTATGTACCTACTGAACCAATCTTTCTAAAATTTCAAATACACATACCTAGTTAGAAGGACAACATAAGAAGAAAAAATATACACAGTCTGTCAAGAAATAAATTTAGTAGTGTCGTGGGTAAAAAGTGAACCAACATTATCCGATACATAAACGGTACAAATTAGAAAAAGAGGCGCCCTCTTGTCTGTCGGCTTTCTTATCGGAGTATAATTAGAACTTCAGAGAAAAATTCGCAGGTTCGATCCCGGTCCCCAGTACATTTTTTTTACTTCATTTTTTATTTGGTAATTATTTTGTATTAATAATTTTTTTGACCATTAATGAGTGTATTAAAAATGTATTTGTTCAAGAGTTATCATATCGTTATTGCAGTTCAAGGGATAAGCATTTTTCGTGATTCACGTCGCTCTCATGTCGCAAAGCAGCATCGTGCTGTTTTGACGACTTTTTAAGAGCGCCATCTAGTTCTTGATTTGTATAACAACCTCCATGTTGTTATATTTTACGTAAGTAAATTTGCGGAGCAATTTGACATGCGTCTGGCTTGTCTAAATGCCACCGGCAGTCTGAGGACAGAGAGGTAAGACGAGTTGCCATATGAACGACAAGGAAGGTATGATGTTTCCATTAAAAATTGCGTTGGACCTAGGTGAATAATGTTATAATTTAAGATTGTGTAGTAATAAATAACTTGTTTTAAAAAATTCTTTAATTAAAAATTCAGTTATCATATGAACTAAATAAATGTTGAATAAAATATTCAAAATATCATCGTAGAACTGAGTTTTTTGGTAATTTAGGTACAATGTTTAGGATTATTTTTTATCGAGCAAACTTAGTCAAATCATGTTTTCGGTTCTTGTAGTGTGTTGCTAATTTCCTAATCTATTATTAGCAAAAATTTCAGAACTGTACAGTAAGTGCAAGCAAAGTAATTTGGTAGGCAAAACGCGAAATTCTGTCCCTTAACTTTTATTCCACCGTACCACAAGTGATATGGCCGGTGGGTCTAAAGCGTGGATGAAAAGTTTTCGGGCAAGTATTTAGTCTCGCACGTTTCCAGGCCCCACCTATCTGAGAGCGCGGCGACGGGCTCCACCGAGCTGGACGACCTGAGCTGGCTGCTGGCCGACACCGGCCGCCGCGCCAAGCCCTTCTCCTCGCTGCGGGACCGCGCCAAGTCCACGCGGGAGCGGATGACTAAACTCAGGTGCGAGTCTATACGACTGACAGTACTGAGTCACGTGTACAGGCCCCACCTAGCTGGCTGCTGGCCGACACCGGCCGCCGCGCCAAGCCCTTCTCCTCGCTGCGGGACCGCGCCAAGTCCACGCGGGAGCGGATGACTAAACTCAGGTGCGAGTCTATACGACTGACAGTACTGAGTCACGTGTACAGGCCCCACCTAGCTGGCTGCTGGCCGACACCGGCCGCCGCGCCAAGCCCTTCTCCTCGCTGCGGGACCGCGCCAAGTCCACGCGGGAGCGGATGACTAAACTCAGGTGCGAGTCTATACGACTGACAGTACTGAGTCACGTGTACAGGCCCCACCTAGCTGGCTGCTGGCCGACACCGGCCGCCGCGCCAAGCCCTTCTCCTCGCTGCGGGACCGCGCCAAGTCCACGCGGGAGCGGATGACTAAACTCAGGTGCGAGTCTATACGACTGACAGTACTGAGTCACGTGTACAGGCCCCACCTAGCTGGCTGCTGGCCGACACCGGCCGCCGCGCCAAGCCCTTCTCCTCGCTGCGGGACCGCGCCAAGTCCACGCGGGAGCGGATGACTAAACTCAGGTGCGAGTCTATACGACTGACAGTACTGAGTCACGTGTACAGGCCCCACCTAGCTGGCTGCTGGCCGACACCGGCCGCCGCGCCAAGCCCTTCTCCTCGCTGCGGGACCGCGCCAAGTCCACGCGGGAGCGGATGACTAAACTCAGGTGCGAGTCTATACGACTGACAGTACTGAGTCACGTGTACAGGCCCCACCTAGCTGGCTGCTGGCCGACACCGGCCGCCGCGCCAAGCCCTTCTCCTCGCTGCGGGACCGCGCCAAGTCCACGCGGGAGCGGATGACTAAACTCAGGTGCGAGTCTATACGACTGACAGTACTGAGTCACGTGTACAGGCCCCACCTAGCTGGCTGCTGGCCGACACCGGCCGCCGCGCCAAGCCCTTCTCCTCGCTGCGGGACCGCGCCAAGTCCACGCGGGAGCGGATGACTAAACTCAGGTGCGAGTCTATACGACTGACAGTACTGAGTCACGTGTACAGGCCCCACCTAGCTGGCTGCTGGCCGACACCGGCCGCCGCGCCAAGCCCTTCTCCTCGCTGCGGGACCGCGCCAAGTCCACGCGGGAGCGGATGACTAAACTCAGGTGCGAGTCTATACGACTGACAGTACTGAGTCACGTGTACAGGCCCCACCTAGCTGGCTGCTGGCCGACACCGGCCGCCGCGCCAAGCCCTTCTCCTCGCTGCGGGACCGCGCCAAGTCCACGCGGGAGCGGATGACTAAACTCAGGTGCGAGTCTATACGACTGACAGTACTGAGTCACGTGTACAGGCCCCACCTAGCTGGCTGCTGGCCGACACCGGCCGCCGCGCCAAGCCCTTCTCCTCGCTGCGGGACCGCGCCAAGTCCACGCGGGAGCGGATGACTAAACTCAGGTGCGAGTCTATACCACTGACAGTACTGAGTCACGTGTACAGGCCCCACCTAGCTGGCTGCTGGCCGACACCGGCCGCCGCGCCAAGCCCTTCTCCTCGCTGCGGGACCGCGCCAAGTCCACGCGGGAGCGGATGACTAAACTCAGGTGCGAGTCTATACCACTGACAGTACTGAGTCACGTGTACAGGCCCCACCTAGCTGGCTGCTGGCCGACACCGGCCGCCGCGCCAAGCCCTTCTCCTCGCTGCGGGACCGCGCCAAGTCCACGCGGGAGCGGATGACTAAACTCAGGTGCGAGTCTATACCACTGACAGTACTGAGTCACGTGTACAGGCCCCACCTAGCTGGCTGCTGGCCGACACCGGCCGCCGCGCCAAGCCCTTCTCCTCGCTGCGGGACCGCGCCAAGTCCACGCGGGAGCGGATGACTAAACTCAGGTGCGAGTCTATACCACTGACAGTACTGAGTCACGTGTACAGGCCCCACCTAGCTGGCTGCTGGCCGACACCGGCCGCCGCGCCAAGCCCTTCTCCTCGCTGCGGGACCGCGCCAAGTCCACGCGGGAGCGGATGACTAAACTCAGGTGCGAGTCTATACCACTGACAGTACTGAGTCACGTGTACAGGCCCCACCTAGCTGGCTGCTGGCCGACACCGGCCGCCGCGCCAAGCCCTTCTCCTCGCTGCGGGACCGCGCCAAGTCCACGCGGGAGCGGATGACTAAACTCAGGTGCGAGTCTATACCACTGACAGTACTGAGTCACGTGTACAGGCCCCACCTAGCTGGCTGCTGGCCGACACCGGCCGCCGCGCCAAGCCCTTCTCCTCGCTGCGGGACCGCGCCAAGTCCACGCGGGAGCGGATGACTAAACTCAGGTGCGAGTCTATACCACTGACAGTACTGAGTCACGTGTACAGGCCCCACCTAGCTGGCTGCTGGCCGACACCGGCCGCCGCGCCAAGCCCTTCTCCTCGCTGCGGGACCGCGCCAAGTCCACGCGGGAGCGGATGACTAAACTCAGGTGCGAGTCTATACCACTGACAGTACTGAGTCACGTGTACAGGCCCCACCTAGCTGGCTGCTGGCCGACACCGGCCGCCGCGCCAAGCCCTTCTCCTCGCTGCGGGACCGCGCCAAGTCCACGCGGGAGCGGATGACTAAACTCAGGTGCGAGTCTATACCACTGACAGTACTGAGTCACGTGTACAGGCCCCACCTAGCTGGCTGCTGGCCGACACCGGCCGCCGCGCCAAGCCCTTCTCCTCGCTGCGGGACCGCGCCAAGTCCACGCGGGAGCGGATGACTAAACTCAGGTGCGAGTCTATACCACTGACAGTACTGAGTCACGTGTACAGGCCCCACCTAGCTGGCTGCTGGCCGACACCGGCCGCCGCGCCAAGCCCTTCTCCTCGCTGCGGGACCGCGCCAAGTCCACGCGGGAGCGGATGACTAAACTCAGGTGCGAGTCTATACCACTGACAGTACTGAGTCACGTGTACAGGCCCCACCTAGCTGGCTGCTGGCCGACACCGGCCGCCGCGCCAAGCCCTTCTCCTCGCTGCGGGACCGCGCCAAGTCCACGCGGGAGCGGATGACTAAACTCAGGTGCGAGTCTATACCACTGACAGTACTGAGTCACGTGTACAGGCCCCACCTAGCTGGCTGCTGGCCGACACCGGCCGCCGCGCCAAGCCCTTCTCCTCGCTGCGGGACCGCGCCAAGTCCACGCGGGAGCGGATGACTAAACTCAGGTGCGAGTCTATACCACTGACAGTACTGAGTCACGTGTACAGGCCCCACCTAGCTGGCTGCTGGCCGACACCGGCCGCCGCGCCAAGCCCTTCTCCTCGCTGCGGGACCGCGCCAAGTCCACGCGGGAGCGGATGACTAAACTCAGGTGCGAATCTATACGACTGACAGTACTGAGTCACGTGTACAGGCCCCACCTAGCTGGCTGCTGGCCGACACCGGCCGCCGCGCCAAGCCCTTCTCCTCGCTGCGGGACCGCGCCAAGTCCACGCGGGAGCGGATGACTAAACTCAGGTGCGAGTCTATACGACTGACAGTACTGAGTCACGTGTACAGGCCCCACCTAGCTGGCTGCTGGCCGACACCGGCCGCCGCGCCAAGCCCTTCTCCTCGCTGCGGGACCGCGCCAAGTCCACGCGGGAGCGGATGACTAAACTCAGGTGCGAATCTATACGACTGACAGTACTGAGTCACGTGTACAGGCCCCACCTAGCTGGCTGCTGGCCGACACCGGCCGCCGCGCCAAGCCCTTCTCCTCGCTGCGGGACCGCGCCAAGTCCACGCGGGAGCGGATGACTAAACTCAGGTGCGAATCTATACGACTGACAGTACTGAGTCACGTGTACAGGCCCCACCTAGCTGGCTGCTGGCCGACACCGGCCGCCGCGCCAAGCCCTTCTCCTCGCTGCGGGACCGCGCCAAGTCCACGCGGGAGCGGATGACTAAACTCAGGTGCGAATCTATACGACTGACAGTACTGAGTCACGTGTACAGGCCCCACCTAGCTGGCTGCTGGCCGACACCGGCCGCCGCGCCAAGCCCTTCTCCTCGCTGCGGGACCGCGCCAAGTCCACGCGGGAGCGGATGACTAAACTCAGGTGCGAATCTATACGACTGACAGTACTGAGTCACGTGTACAGGCCCCACCTAGCTGGCTGCTGGCCGACACCGGCCGCCGCGCCAAGCCCTTCTCCTCGCTGCGGGACCGCGCCAAGTCCACGCGGGAGCGGATGACTAAACTCAGGTGCGAATCTATACGACTGACAGTACTGAGTCACGTGTACAGGCCCCACCTAGCTGGCTGCTGGCCGACACCGGCCGCCGCGCCAAGCCCTTCTCCTCGCTGCGGGACCGCGCCAAGTCCACGCGGGAGCGGATGACTAAACTCAGGTGCGAATCTATACGACTGACAGTACTGAGTCACGTGTACAGGCCCCACCTAGCTGGCTGCTGGCCGACACCGGCCGCCGCGCCAAGCCCTTCTCCTCGCTGCGGGACCGCGCCAAGTCCACGCGGGAGCGGATGACTAAACTCAGGTGCGAATCTATACGACTGACAGTACTGAGTCACGTGTACAGGCCCCACCTAGCTGGCTGCTGGCCGACACCGGCCGCCGCGCCAAGCCCTTCTCCTCGCTGCGGGACCGCGCCAAGTCCACGCGGGAGCGGATGACTAAACTCAGGTGCGAATCTATACGACTGACAGTACTGAGTCACGTGTACAGGCCCCACCTAGCTGGCTGCTGGCCGACACCGGCCGCCGCGCCAAGCCCTTCTCCTCGCTGCGGGACCGCGCCAAGTCCACGCGGGAGCGGATGACTAAACTCAGGTGCGAATCTATACGACTGACAGTACTGAGTCACGTGTACAGGCCCCACCTAGCTGGCTGCTGGCCGACACCGGCCGCCGCGCCAAGCCCTTCTCCTCGCTGCGGGACCGCGCTAAGTCCACGCGGGAGCGGATGACTAAACTCAGGTGCGAATCTATACGACTGACAGTACTGAGTCACGTGTACAGGCCCCACCTAGCTGGCTGCTGGCCGACACCGGCCGCCGCGCCAAGCCCTTCTCCTCGCTGCGGGACCGCGCCTAAGTCCACGCGGGAGCGGATGACTAAACTCAGGTGCGAATCTATACGACTGACAGTACTGAGTCACGTGTACAGGCCCCACCTAGCTGGCTGCTGGCCGACACCGGCCGCCGCGCCAAGCCCTTCTCCTCGCTGCGGGACCGCGCTAAGTCCACGCGGGAGCGGATGACTAAACTCAGGTGCGAATCTATACGACTGACAGTACTGAGTCACGTGTACAGGCCCCACCTAGCTGGCTGCTGGCCGACACCGGCCGCCGCGCCAAGCCCTTCTCCTCGCTGCGGGACCGCGCTAAGTCCACGCGGGAGCGGATGACTAAACTCAGGTGCGAATCTATACGATTGATAGTACTGAGTCACGAGTTGCGTCGCATTAGCGAATTTCAGGTGTCAGCAAGGCGTTAGCCTAAAGCCACACTACAAGGAGATTCGCTTAGTGCTAAGAGCCAAGGGACTCGCTTAGTGACTGACCGATTGGACCTGCGCGCACTGGCGTGACCCAGTGAAGTTTAGAGCCACCTGCCTACCTATTTGTTTTTAATTGTTGGATAATTTATAGGTAAGTATAATACATGTATATCATACATGATACACGAGTCTCTAGTATTCAATCGATGGTTTAAATTGAGACTATGTTATTAGGAAATTTTAATCGAGTTTGTATTACGATTTTAGACGATGTTTTTATATGTATAGTCAGTCTATTGACTGGCATATTTCAAAATACAAATTTGAATTACTTGCCTAGTCATAATTTCATGTGAAATTAAACCAATTTTATTCATTGTTATAGAGTGATAAATGTAGAGCGAGAGAGATCTGTAAAGATCGCAGCAAGTGGAAATCGCTAGTCTCTGCCTACCCCCAAGGGAAAAAGGCGTGCTAATTTGTATCCTTATATGTAATTTTTTAATAATAATAATTCTCATTAGTATAATTTCGTTCAGCCTGCTGGAGTACGACTGGAAGCCGTTAAGCAGCAGCGATCAGCCTCGTACACTCCCCGCGGCCCGCGCCCCGCCCCCCGCGCCCGGCCGCCCGCCCCCCGCGCACCACACCCCCGCATACATCGGCATCTGCCTGCCAGAGCGGCTCGCTGACTTGTTCCCCAGGTGACAAAATGCATGATTATTATGTATAATTTCGCTCAGCCTGCTGGAGTACGACTGGAAGCCGCTAAGCAGCAGCGAGCAGCCTCGTACACTCCGCGCGGCCCGTTTTTTTTACATCTATTTTTTTTTTGTTGAGGCTTCAGTCGCGTGATGCGACTATGCCAGCCGCATAAGGAACTTCCGAGTTGAAAAAATAGTAGTTTATGCAACTGATACATAATGAGAGGCATTAAAACATGAGTGTGGTTTTAATTTATTTATGTTTGTTGTGTTTCATAATAAGATCACACGAGTGTTTTAATGCCTAATTATGTACAGTTGCATACACTACTTTATCTTCACTCATAAGAAAAATTAAAATTTAAGTAGCTAGGTAGGTACAAAGAATAAAATTATGGCGGGAAATTAAGTTCAAACTACGAATGCGTGCGCCACTTTTTTTTATAAGTTCAAACTGCACATGTGTGCGCCTCTTTATTACATTTAGCCTAAAACCATAGCCAATTTAATAAATTAAAAAGTAAAAATGTACTGTAAAAATTGAAAAGTTTATTTTACGATACAGCTAGCGGTACTATAATAACTTTTATTTTTTAATTTTATGTATGTGCGTTTATAAAGTACGTCTTTATAAAACCATCTTCAAATTCGTAATTCGAATATTTCGACATGAGTGTAGATAGAAATCTTTATTGAAACTTGGCCTTCAAAGAAGGTACGAGGGACGTTTGAAAAGTTCGTAGCCTAACATAGAAAGAATTGTTGGTATTTTATGTAACTACCTAGATAGCTTATTTAATCAGTATATAAAGTGTAATGTTTCATATCGATACGGCTAAAAACATTTTTTATGGGACCGACTCAATCCGATGGAAAAAAAAATCAGCTGTTCCATACATTTCGGGTGAGTAGGTATTGGAAAATAGTATGGAACAGCAGATTTTTTTTTCCATCGGATTGAGTCGGTCCCATACAAAAAGTTGCTCATGTTCATGAGTACTTTCACCAGTAGAAAGGATGCCAATGATTTAAAAAACATCCTGTATATCAATATATATTGGGTACATCAGGGGAGTCTGCCCATTCACATTCAAGCATCAAAAAGTGTATAGCTATATACTAACGGAGCTGGCAAAATATTGAAGATGACCCTAGACGCGGGAGGCCGTTTTAATCAACCACTCAAGAAAACATAGAAAAAATATGTGATTTGATACTAAGTAATCAAAAATGGCTCTAAATATGATAGCTCAGATTATAAGCCTACTTATGATTGGATACAAAACATCAAATCTTAAAAAAACTGGGATCTCATAAAATTTCTGCCCCATGGGTCACGAGACCGATTTGAGTTGAAGAGAAACTTGTTCAATTCACAATTTCACGCCACTGTTTGGGATTATTTGAAGTAGTCACTGAATTTTTTTGGCTCGATTTGTTACCATTAATGATTAGCTGGGTTCATCGCCATATACTAGAACCAAAATAACAGTTGATTCAATAAAATACGTCTGGGTCACCTACTCTAAAGAAGGCTAAGGTAATTTTTGGACCAATAAAGTTATGGCTTCAGTTTTCTGGGACGTCAGAGGAATAATGTTTATTGATTATTTACCAAAAGGTGAAACAATCAATAACAGTTATCACTGCAAACTTTTATGACATTTGGTGGAAGAAATAAAAACAAAGCGACCTGGTATACTGCGAAAAAAAGGATTGTTTCATCAAGATATTGGCGGGGTTCACACTTTCGCAGAAACGATGGCCGAAATTCACAATTGTGGCTTTGAATTGTTGTCCCATTCTCCTGATATATCATTGTCGGAACTTTATCTGTTTCCTAATTAAAAAAAATATTATTGTGGCTCAAAATTTTAGACCAAAGAGAAGGTAATAGCTGTTGAAGATGAGAATTTTCAGGGGCTCGAGGAATCATTTTTTTTAAATTAAAAATCAAGTTACAAGACGGTTTGAGGTAGTTTGTTGAATTAGGTGGTAACTACGTCGAAAACTAAAAATAATTCTGACCCTAATTTCTTACGTTTTCTTGGTCAGGCTACGAACTTTTCAAACGACCCTCGTACTTTTTCATGTCCAAAACTAATTATTTAATCATAAGTCTCAAAGCTGCCAACTAGATCGTGACTCGAGCATACATCTTAATAAATAAAAATAAATATATACGGACATATCACACAGATTGAGGTAGCCCCAAAGTAAGTTCAAGACTTGTGTTATGGAATACTAACTCAACGATACTGTATTTTATAACAAATATTAGTAGGAAACATGTATAGATAAACAAACATCCAAGACCTGGTGTCAATCTCAAAAAGATAATTTTCCGACCGGGGATCGAACTCGAGACCTCCGGTGTGATGACCGTCGACCGACCGACCGATGGCCACGGACATCGCCCAGTCGTAAAATTCATCAACATCTGTTGAAGCCATTGACGTATCATAACAAATCGCCAGCCCCATTCAAAAAGTATCCGAGGCAAAACTTTGATCGGTCGAAGTTCATTGCCAGTCAAGTTTCGCCCTTATTTGTATGCTTAATAGAGCTTTAATCTTTAAGCGCGACTTGTCTTTTATATCTTGTTTATTATGTTCATAAAATGTATTGTACCTGCTTTCATCCAATATATTTGCATTTCAGAGAAAATGAAGCTAAGGAAGACGAGGTGGAGTTCAAGAGTGTGAGACGGGTGCGAGTGGCGTCGCTGTTGGTGGACTCGAGCACCAGCACCGACAACAGGTCGCGAGCCACGCCCGACAGCCAGAAGCTGACCTCCTACAAAGGTTAATGCGACTTTTTTTAATGCGTTTTTTTTATTTCAGACGACTCCTCCGAAACTATAAGCAGTAAGACGTCTTGTTTCAATTAATTAATACTAGCTGTTACCCCGCTGCTCCGCCCGCGGCAAAAAGTGTTTTTCATACAAACTTTGACCGCCTCTTGTGGGTTGATTTTTGGAAAACAAAGTAGCCTATGTTTGACCTCGGATCTTAAACTATATCCATACCAAATTTTATTAAAATCGGTTAGCGGTTTAGCCGTGAAACCGTAACAGACAGACTTTCGCATTTATAATATTCGTATGGAGGTATGGATGTTAATTTACATTATTTCTGGCCTTAAGTAACATCTTCTATGATAATCTATCCCTATCATAATTGACATAAATGATTACAGAAATAGCATCGTTCAGCGGTATCCGGAACGACGCCGCACTAAACTCAACGTTAGCCCACCAAACCAAAGAGAGAACCGGCAAAACCATAGCCAGCGTAATGGAGGAATCTGAAAACGTCGCAACCGGGAGCGGGAAAGAGAAAGAAGAGGAGGTCAAAGATCAGAATAAGATGGAAGATAACAGCTTGAGTATGGTGACGTCACGCTCGAGCAAGTGGAAGTGGAAGCACGCGGCGGCCGAGTGCCTCGCCTGCGTGCGCACTCGCCCGCCGAGCTCGCACGAGTTGAGGGAGGCGTTCTTTGCCCGTGAGTGTGTTTTTTTTTTCATTTATGATTGGTCACAATGTGGAAATCCCATCATTTATTATTTAAAGGAAAAACAAACAGTTACATAATAAAAGGTACAGAGAAGAAGTTATTACAAACGAACTTATTAATTACGTAAACCACTACATTTTCAACCGACTTCCCAAAAAAGGAGGAGGTTATATGTTTCGATGTATGTATGTTTTTTTTTTATGTATGTTCGCCGATTTCTCCGCCAATTGTGGACTGTTTTCCAAAATTGTTTTTTTATTCTAAAGGGTTTATTCCCAAGTTGGTCCCATTTTAACCACGTCCGAATCTGTTCGGTAATTTTAAAGATACCTAACAAATAATAAAAATATCAACATTGCATTATAGAGTAAAAGCCCGCGACAGCACGCCCTTCCTTATTTTATTAAAACTCAAGATTTTCTGTGTTTGTCCCCAACATAGGAATAGCGATTAGCGACTATATAAGTTGGATAAGATTACTTAGGCAGATAATTTGTAGCAATAGCATATAAAGTGGTAGCTCAATTTCCTCAAAGTAAAGTTTTTTAAAGATTTTATTACGCATAATATTAGAAATCACGCCATCCATTACCAGGCAATTGGTGCAGATATAAACCCCTGCCAGACATTGTTACTTTACTAAATTATAGTTAAATTTGTTTTATTAAAAAAGCTTAATTTAATATTACTTCGGGAGGCCCCAAGGGTGCTTTTTATACCTATAAACATCATCCTTGCTATCCATATTACCTGCATAAACAACTAAGATCCAAACTTCATACCTAGTTGCTAATATTTTTACCCGTATATACCACGCAGAGAAACATTCCGCATTTTTAAAAAAAGGAGGGTTTGGTCGTCGCGGGCTCTTGGTCTATTTATGTGCCAAAAATAATAGACAATTTGACATGTTCTGACATTTCAAATCAGACTGACATAAAAAGTTTCGAATTCTTAATTCTTTATTTTCGGCCAGAAGAAAAGTTTAAGTTTTTATTAAAGAAAATAAGTGTAGAAGCACTAAAAACGATAAAATAAAACTTTTTTTCCAAAAAAAAATGAACCGACTTCCATCATAAAACTTAAAATCATAAAATAACAATAAAGAAAAATGTATTGGCATTCTACCTACTGAATGAGGTGAAGTCGGTGCCGAAAAAATTAAATAATCTAAATTTACATTAGAATCGTGTATACATATATGCCTAGCTAAACAATTACATAACACCTTACTTCTGCACTTGGCACCGACTTCACCTCATTCAGTAGGTAGAATGCCAATACATTTTTCTTTATTGTTATTTTATGATTTTAAGTTTTATGATAAAAGTCGGTTCATTTTTTTTTGGAAAAAAAGTTTTATTAAATGTAGCACCTTGTGTAGTTCATAAGCATGTAGTGGGTATGGGATGTGATGTTTAATTGCCCCCTTTTCTTAAGTTATGACAACTTATAATTAACAAGCTTTTGTCCGCGGCTTCGCCCGCGTGAATTTCCCACGGGAACAGTGCTTTTTCCCGGGATGAAAGGTACCCTATGTCCTTCTCAATACTTTATGCAACATGCATAATACTATATGAAATTTCAGGAAGATTGGTTCAGAAGATAAAGCGTGAAGAGGTAACAAACAAGTAAATAAACAAACAAACATACAAACTCACTTTCGTATTTAAAATATTAATTAAAATTTAAACCATATAATTATTGAAAATTTTCTGACTATAATTATCATTTCACCAAATAGCACCGAGTGACAATAGCCCGCCGAGCAGCCCCACAGCCGAGCACAGCCCGCGCCAGGAAATACTGCAACAAGTGCATTACATGTCTAACCCCATCTACCTCCGACAGGTAAACTTTTTAAATTCCTAATAATACCATTTACAGAGTGAATATCGATATCAAAATTGAAATTTGCATGCCTAAACTACAAGGTCGAATTTTTACCTTATTGTATGGATAATTTTTAATGTCTGTTTTATACTGTACTAGCCGCGCTCTGGGGCTACGTTCCAGCGGGAATATTGGGATAAAAAGTACCATATGTATGCGAAATTTTAGTAAGATTGGTTCAGTATATAAAGCGTGAAAAGGTAACAAACATACTCACTTTCACATTTATAATATAAGTTGGGATTCTTGCAAATAAATATTGATTGATTGCAGACGCGCTCCAACCTGATATCTCTAAAGCAGCGTCACCCGGACGTGTTCCGCAGCCCGTGCGTGTACTCTGACGTCAGCGCCATGTTGTCACGTGACACGTACCTGCTGTGCGCGCGCCGCTTCCTGCAGGAGCTGTTCCTCGACGCTAACTTCACGTGCTTCGCGCCAGACCTAGCCGCGTTGCGCGCGCGACACGATATCGCCCTCGACCAATAGCACACGGCCTACACTGCTCGCATACTTTATTCAAAAATATAATAAAATTCTGGAAGATAATAAATTAATGATCCAGTTACTATGCGATTTAAATTTTGTCGGTTTTTGTTATTTTTGTTAAGTTGTCAGCTTGTCATTCAAAACCATTCGAAACTAACTTCACTACATATACATTTGTCAAAGAGACCGGAGTGAAGTTGCTACAGCCCGACTCAAGTTTAGATTCTAATCGGACTGTACTTTGTCGCCTGAAAGTATGGAGCAGAATGCGTCACATCAAGTAAACTTCCGGATTTAACGCATGCAGCGACGTATAAAGATACTGGACTATGATTCTAAATTATATATTAGGTACGGATTCATTATCAGCCAATGTACAGACTGTGGCTAGAGAAAGTAAATAAGCGAGGCGTGTTTGCTATCCTGTACAAATATTTTGCAGGCGTGATAGTGACAGTTGTTTCAACTGTTCGTCTTAAACTTGTTTATGTTCTCAAAATGAAATAATTGTTTTTGTATCAGCTGAAATTAAAAGAAATAATTTTTTGTTGATCTGGCTGGACATATCACTTATAATGCTACCTTCAGATTATATCCTACCTATAGTCTGCTTTTTAATGCTACAGTTACGACAGATTACTACGCATGTATGCGCAATGTCACTTCCGTCATGACTAATGTTCGTAATTTAAACCTAAGAAAATCTATTTGCAACATATAATGATGCAGTGTACTGCGAACTGATTCAATTTGTGGTACGAATAAAATTTATAAAAAAAGGCTGCAATGATAAACTGATTATTATAAATATTGAATTGGTCAAAATTACGGCAAACTATACATGGGAAGGGGTTCCTCGCCTCCTTAGTATAATATACTATTAACATTCACGATAAGTTAATTATTTTTAGTGTAAATAGTTCCGTTTTCCATTTAGTGACCTCAATCGTAAAAATTTTATGCTGTAGTGTTGTACTTTATGTTTTAACCGACTGCCAAGAGGGCTGTTTTAACTACCTTTTCGTATTACTGATGAATACTGCCGTTAAATTAGTTCCCTAGTCGTGTCGAGGCCGGATCCATACGGATTTGCTATAAGTCAAAGTAATATATGTCATATCTACCTATTGTTGATTATGTAGAATTACTTTTGGTACGACTTCCTATTAGTGGTATTCTCAATATATGTATAATATATAAAACGTGATTACATGTGTTGAGTGTATTGTTATTATAAGTATGTAAACAATTGTATTATAAACGAATTTTCACATGAATTTGCAAATTTTAATAAACTATATTAAGATAAGCTATTAAGTATTGCTTACTTGATAATTTATATTATTTTAAGATAAGGTATTTAAGACCCTAAATGATATGTCATAGGAAGAATCTGTTCAACTTGTATTTTAATAATCATTTGTGTGATTTTTTATTTTTATTGTTGTTCCTTTCTAACAATGTTCTGTGTTATGTTAATTGACAGCTATACCTAATTTTTGCATTTATATTACTGTTATGTTATAATCAGTATCTGAGGCGTTACTCGGAAGTTGCAACGTTTGTCCTATCAAGATGCTCCCTGCCAACTCGTAAACTGGCACGTAGCAACGCACGATAGCGCTTTCAACTTCAGAATAAGGCCCCTGTTCTATCCTGGCCCGTTGCCAACTGAACCCATCCATTCCCTCTCTCCCTTAACTTTAAGTGATGTATCCTAGTGATGTATCCCACCTAAAAATGACGCAAACTGTTTCCTATTATAATTTATCTTTTTCCGAATGTCAATATATGTTATAGATTACTTATACTATTGTGTTCAATTTCATTTAATTTACTTATATCGCTCCTTGAATTGTTGTTATTTATATGAACAGGAATGGAGTGACGATTTATGGTATAATTTTAATGATTTAATTAATGGAATGATATTAATAAGGAATATAAAAAGTATGTCTCAATTACTATTTGTTACATCGATGACTTGTTAGTGTTCAAAAGTAATGTTAGATTAAGTTAAACTTTGTTTTATTTGTAATCTAAAGAACTTTCTGATTTAGAAAGTCTTCAAGATACACCACAGTATTTCTAGCGCCACATCTCCTGTAGCCTACTTCTGCATTTAAATATCCTAGCATTATTTATCGTAGTGATTCAGTTCCGTTTCAAAATACTAGTCTTGCTATATTAACTTCTTTAACACTTGCAGAGAATATGAAAAAAATATTATTTGAACCCGTGAGTTATTTTTCTGAAGGACCTGCTTTTGAATATATTTGTAAAATGCCTACAATATTTACTTACTTATTATATGGTTTATTACTGTGTAATTAAATGCAAATGCCTCTATGAAAAAGAAAACGTTCTGTTTCTTACAATTATTGTAATTAAAATGGCTTTTACCGAATCAAGTCACTGTTCAGCAGTATAATAAAATATTATTTTATACTGTACATATTGTTTGTTTTATCCCGTGCTCGCAGTGCCTAGCCGTCGAATGACCGATTCAATAGCGCTAATATCTGTCTCTGTTAAATCTGCCTGCCGTTCAACTAGCGGAGTCGCGGGCAAAAAAAGCTAGTTATAAAATAGCCATTGTTTACATTTTAGGGATCTTTTGGCTTAATTTACCTATCGAAATATTATGTAGGTATTAACTCCTAATGATTTTTAGGCATGCCAGTCGCTCGGATAGAGCACTTGAAATAAAAAATGGTACCTAGGTAGAATGATAGATTTTTCTCATTCATATTTACTCTAAAGAGAGAAGTCATTCCCGCCCAAAAATGGTAGGTAGAAAATAATAAATTTAGATTATATTTTTTTTTTCATTCATATTTACCCTAATAGAGAGTAGAATTCTTACCCGTTTTGGCTTAATTTACCCATCGAAATATGTAGGTACCAACTCTACTTCTACATATTTTGAGGCTCCGTATCCCACATGCCAGTCGGATAGAGCACTTTTGAAATAAAAAATGGTAGGTAGAAAATAATAGATTTAGATTAACTATATTTTTTTCATTCATAAATATGAGTATTTACTCTTACTCTATATTAGAGTAAATACTCTAATAGAGAGGAGAAGTCTTTCCCGCCCAATAGAGGACTTTGGGATTTAACGTACCTAAAGCTGGCGCCAGATTAGCTTCACTTGTTTGAACACTGTGTGTGGCACGAGACTTTGAATATGTGTTCAAAGTTTGATCAAACATTTGCACTTTGCCATGCGGTGTCGGTTTTTTAGCGCACATCAAAGCGTTCAAAGTTGAATGTGTTCAAATGTGTGCGTAGCCTAAGCGTTCAAAGTCCTTCAAAGTTGAAGTTGAATGTGTTTAAATGTGTGCATAGCTTGCCGCTTGCCACCTTCGAGCATAAGGACTTCCGCGCGCGGCCGTGTTGCTTTATGCCTGCTACACTTGTAGAAAGTTCTACTTGCGCGAGCGCAGCGTTGTCGATGTCTGAACGGTTATGTTTGCGTGGACTGGAAGATAACTGTAAAATGATTGATTGAAATGTTTGATTAAACTGTGACACACATTCAATGTCTCGTGCCACACACAGTGTTCAAAGAAGTGAAGCTATATCTGGCGCCAGCTTAAAAGTGAGAGAATTTATCAAATGGGTAACATGATGGTAACCCTATTGTACGCCAAAAAACACTTTGATTATCAAACTGCAAACCACGAAAGCTCAGAAAATCTGAGCATGGAAGTAATAAATACTTTACATTGTTAGTACTTATTACTTACATGCTGCAATGCAAACAAACCATTTATTCGCATCGTAATCAATGTCGTCTTGTTAGTATAAGCCATGGAAGTAAGAAGTACTTTGTTGTACAAAGTACTTATTACTTCCATGGTATATAGGCTTTGCTTGTAGTTGTCATTGTCATCAAAGGTTGTCATTTTGTCTGTCATCCACCTAATCCAAAAAAACTGCCAAAACAAAAGATTCTTTCGTTCGTCTGCGTCAGCTCATCGCTGGTTTTTGTAAAATAAACGTTCTTGAATTTTTTATTTTGCGTTTTAGTACAAATACCTGAATAGTAAAAAACTTATACTTAAATTTATTCATTATATTTTTTCACGTGGAGATGTTTTTTGCACCATAAAATTACAAGGTAGGTTCAAGTCATTGAAAGAAGTTTTATGCATACAAAACTTTGTTGTCATATTATCCAGGGGATTGTTGACAATAGTTATAGCTTTACTAGTTTTATTTTGTTTTTTTCAGATAATATAGATATGGAACAGGATAGTCAAGAATCAAGTTCCACTGAAAGTGACCTTTTACAAGGTTGGTTGAAGAGTGAAAAGCTTGCACTGCTGAATGCTCTGAAAGTTTATGGTTCAAACAGTACTGAACACATTGCACTGAGTTTACCAGGAAAGAGTGAAGATGAAATTATAAAAGCAATAAGTTATTATAAGAAAAAGTCAGTAAAACATCCAAAATATACAGCCACAAGAAAGAAAGAAAGGAAAAAGTGCATGCGGTATCTCGCGCCCCTTTAGGTTCTTGGGCGAAGGTTTTAACTGACTCAATAAATTTTAAAGAACTTCAAACAGAGACTGCAGCTGCTCTTCATATAGTTGCCGAATTTGAGGACTTCCCTCATGTGCCGGCTAGGGCACCGGAATACAACCTTGACTTTAAGAAAATTTACCATACACTAGCTAATGCATTGGAGGGTAAAGAGCTTTCTAAAAATAGAGTGATAGCAACAATATTGGAAAAATGCCTGCTTGAAACTGCATTGACTAGTAAAGCATTCATTAGGAAGAGTACATTTAGAAATGTTGTAAGTAGTTTGAGATTGACTGAACGCTATAATTCCTTAACTCCTCGGGATCCACCGCAGCCTGAACTTGCTGCTGTTAGACATCTGGCTCTACAGAGAGCTTATAACCCATTTAATATATCTGAAAATGTTCTCAAACAATCAGTATTTGTACATAAAGTTGGAGATGAATTATTTCCACATGTGTGAATATGTTGTCCCACCAAAATTTAAAAAACTATAGATGCCAATATTTTTAATTGATCATCACAGATAAATCACTGGTAATTGCCTAAATTAATTGAATTAATTAACCGCATGGTTTGAAGGATAGAATTGAATTTACTTTATACAACACTACAGGAACCATCCACCATTATCATTCAGATGTTTCTAGCAAAACTGAAAACCAGTAACAGCCTACTAAGACATGTGGTAGGTACCTACTTACATGTCTGGATAAAATCCACACAAATTTCAAAGATAATAATAACCTTAGTAATTTAAGCCTAATCTAAACTAAGCTTAATCATGTATACTGTTTTTTTGAATGTCCATTTTATACCTTAAGCCAATGTGCAAATAATATATAGTGAAGTAGTCACATAGAGGTAGTCAAAATAAGAAAATAATGGGCTATTTGAGAAGTAAACCTCTGGAGCCTGAGGGAGAATAATAAAGACAAGATGTGTCCGCAATTTCTTCTAGACTGTGTAGATTTCAATTGGAAATATGAAAAAAAAATTATGTATGTGAACTTATTGCTTAGAACTGTTTTTATAAGGAATGAAAGTACACATTTTAAAAAACCAAAAATCTTTAAGTAGTACATACATGTCATACATATTTGTTCTGAGTATTTCTTTTAGTTTTATATTACACAAAAAAATGATGATTGTTCACATGTTCTAATAATATATCTCTTACATTTCATTTGTAATACGAGTACCTATCACTATATTTAATGGTAAAGAAAATAAATAAAGTTTTTTTTCTTAGTTACATAGTATTTTTTATGAGTTTAACCATTCTACAAATCGGCTGAATAACTGTAGGGCTACTTTGACCACTCGATCCCAAAAACTGGTTTCCTCTTGAACTTCTTGGTTGGGAGTGGTTGGGTAGTCATCCTGGTCAAAATTTTCTATTTGCCTTTTCTGTCTTGATAAAACATCGAGCGGGTCGTCAACTGAAAAAAGTACATAGAGCAGTTACTTTATATACTCGAAAATACACAAATTCTCAGTGACGCGGAAGTCCGCAGAACACAGACTCTGATGGTCATCCCCAGGGGTGCCTTGGGTTGGGTCCAGAATGTTGAAATCTACTGTTTGGCGGTAGGGAATAATACGCTATCTAGAGGATCATCACGATTAGTCGAATCCTCTGGTATGGTTAACGTATTCTTTGGTCGAATCAGAGGCGCGAGCTACTACGTGTCATTCATGGCTCGTATTCGAAGTTACTAGGTATTTTTTGCTCTTACGTTCACAACTTTGGTGTTCCCATCTGTAGAAGTAGCACGACAGGACAGGAACACCATGTGTTTATTTAGCGAATGTTGGAGTGTTGCATTATGCATGCATCGCATCGCAGTCGCACATATATTAAAATTAATTTATTTGCGTTAGTTAAGCTATTATACCTGCTTAGTATATATAAACCTGCCTACTCACCATGTATGTACTAAGCACATAGGTACTTACCATCCAAATGCGAGGCGTCATGTGAAGTCTGCAGCTGTAAAGGTGTTTTTTTTTTATATTTTTATGCATGTCAATTTTCATTAAGTGATTATGAGTTTTGAGTTGTAAAGGAAATCTGAAGTAGGTACGTGAACATGACTCATACATACTGGGGCAAGCGTATTACTTATAGAATATTGTACATGCATTCCCTTGATCGTCTTTTAAGGACTTCTTAATCTAAGGTCTAAGCATTGAGCACTGAAAATAATATGGATTATTTTTATTTACACTTAAATATAAGTTACATATATAGGTAGAAACACTAGAAACCACAGAAATAGGGATTTTTTTAGAAAACTATAGGTATCCTAGCCCGGCCCGACACTTTAAAAATCGGAGTAGGTGGTTCCAGAATTTATCTGCATGCACTTACAAATCCACTCTATACCTAGTACTAAAGTAGGTACATTATGTAGTAATAGTATACTCTAACTAATAAAGTAAGAGAGATTAGTAGATGGAAGATAGATCATGGTGATGGCACCCAACTTTCATTATAAGTATGTACCTAATTATGTATCAAAATCTTACATGGTATCCTGAGCAAGTAGAAGA
The DNA here is from genome assembly GCA_018467065.1 of Ephestia elutella. Taxonomy (NCBI): domain Eukaryota; kingdom Metazoa; phylum Arthropoda; class Insecta; order Lepidoptera; family Pyralidae; genus Ephestia; species Ephestia elutella. Next base: position 10,708,724 of record CM031585.1, read on the forward strand.
GAATAGCGCTAATAAAGCGATGAGCAGGAATCCGCACAGATGACTCGTCTTCATGTCTCCGTATTCAATCACTATTGGCTGCCCATGACTGTGAACTTGCGTTTTATACGAGGGCGTGGTTTTGCTCGATTGTGGCGGAAAATCATGGTGTGGAAGCTAATCACAGATGTTGTAACAAGTGTTTAGCAAACGTTTTTTTTTTGCAATTTGTTTCAGTGCTGTATCTAGACGGCCATTATCTGCATACATAGGTAGCACATTAGGTAGGTGGGTATAATCCGTAAAGATCATAATTTGTAGGTCTCTTAAAATACCTATTGATATACCTTGATTGAAAAAAAAGCGTAGTAGATAAGTAGTCATAAGTATTTCCCTAATTTTTAAATAAATCTCTCCGACTCGAGTAGGTTTGAAGGCCAATACCTACTTAGATCAGTGCACCTGTTGTCAGATTCTAAACCGCCTAACGGCTCCCGACGACGTCGTCGTCAGAAACAAAGTAAGCTGGTGCCTCTAAAGAGAGGCACCCAGCTTACTTTGTTTCTTACGAGTGATTCAAGCCTGTAATATAAACCGCAGTGGAAAACAAGAAAGTTATGAAAACAAGATGCTGTAACTTGCTGCCCTCCACCTTACTGTCATATCGAAATCGAAAAGATTGAGTAACAAACATCCAAATCGCATTTACGTGTGTGATGTGAACTGATTTGTGTATGATAAATTAATCAAATGGCTTTCGTTAATGAATGTACCTATCTACACATTGCAATACACATCGCTGCGTTTTTTTTGTTGCGACGACCTTGTCAATTCATTTGTTTCCGCCTGAAAGCTTTCGTACAATGGGACACTGGACCACACTGGACGGTGAATCGAGTAGGCGTGGGTTTGGAGGAAAAGGAGAGTCATCGACGGAGTCACGGCGGTTTAGTACCCATAACTGTTGCCCCAATTTCCAAATAGGTACAAAATCTTTTATTCTGTTTATATAAGTTCAATTAATTATCTCTCAAACGCCAAGATGATACCTGGAGCAAGGAGTAAACATATGATAGGAGACCTTTTCAAATTTCTGAAGCGCAGCTAGTAAATATACAACACTGGGGATACATAAAAGTTCATTTATTCATAATTGTCCTATTATGTAAACAATCTTATCATGTCTTTTTATGATTTTACAACAATATAAATTAAAATAGACTTTTCAGGAAATTACTTTCGTGGTTAATAAATGTTTTACTTTAGAATGTTTAGCTTTGAACTAATATTCGATTTATTTTCAACAAAATTCAACAAAAAGTACTGTGAAGATTGTTTACTTAATAGGACAATTATGAATAAATGAACCGTAAGTGTTTATTGAATACAATCCAACAGGTGGCGTGGTATGTATAGAGAATACTACCCGCACCTTCAAAAGTATCGCAGTCCCTGCGATACTTGAAAGTACGAATCTAGTACTACTACATAATCTATATATATAAAAGAACAAGGGTGTTTGATAAATCAACGCCCAGCCTAAACCATAAAAGCTATAAACTTGAAATTTGGACCGAAGTTTTATGTTAATACGTAGTGCTCAGATAAGAAAGGATTTTTCAAAATTAGGGGGTTAAAATTGAGGGCAAAGTTTGTATGAAAAAAAATAAAATCTTCACTGATTTACTTGAAACTTGGTAAGAATGCTTCTCAACAAAAATAACCAATGGCATGTTTCAGCGTTTTTTGAAATTTAACCTCTAAAGGGGTAAAAAGAGGGAGGTAAACTAATTTATCATCACAAAACCGAAACTATAAAAGCTATAAACGTGAAATTTGGTTAGTGTCTTCATTATACAATATACTGCCCACATAAGAAAGGGTTGTTCACAATTTCAACCCTACAGTCCAAAAAAGGGGTGAATTTGCGTACCTTTAGACAAATCCCATTTGAAATTTCGCCAGTCACAAGCAATGCATGTTGGCCTATTGGTAGAGGCCGCGGATTATTTTTAAGTACAGGGTTCGAATCCTGCCAGATGTGACTTTTTTTCCAATTTTTTTTTTGCGTTTTGTATTAGTTTTTTTAAATATTTTAGTAAAGAAATATTTCAAAAAGTAGCTGGAAGTAGCTGGATCGAATACTGCCACTAACAATAATTTTCTGTTTTCGTTTTTTATTTGTTTTCTAGAATTAATTTCTTACTTTTTTTTTAATTTTGAAAAGAAACGAACAAATTCATTTGCAAATTTATTTCCGGTCATCTACTGATTGTGCCAAGCAAAATAATATCCAATAGATGGCGTTGATAAAATGAGAAATGTAAGCTGAAATTATTTCTCAATATTTTCAATAGATGGCGCTGCGCAATTTTTGGTGATTTCTACTTCGCGCTTAGGGGTCGTGGGATAATAATAAAACAGTAAAGATATTTTGTCTGTACAGTACATTTAGTATTTTTGACTGAAATGGATAGAGGGACACTTAAAAAGAATACTTAACAGAAAGCAAAAACATTTTTTTGGAATTTTTGTCCTGTCTGTCCATCTGTATATGTAAGTACGCGTTTCACGCAATATTGCTGGACGGATTTGATAGAACTTTTTTTGTTGTATAGCTATTAAGCCTGGGGCCCTATTTTTGAAAGTGTGACTCACCAAAAAAGCGTGAGCCGAATGATTTTTCATTCGATATCCATTATTCCGTATTTTTGAATTGTCTATGTCGAATAATTCGCAACGAGTGGTCTAGACCACTCGTTTTCGTATGATTTGGTGGTCGAACGTTTTTTACGTCAAAATCATGAATGACATAGACAACCGGATACGGATATAGATTGAGTCTATTAGAATTTTCAATTTTGCGTTCCGTTTAACGCTTACGTTCTCTTTGATTGAAAATTTACGAACATTTTTTTTACGATTCGTTACCGATTCGGTTTTCGTTACGTAGAATGGAACAGAATTTATTTCTCGCATTATTTTCATATCACTGGCAACATTGCTAGACGAGTGATTTCAAAAATACGGCTTTTATGTTTAAGTGACATTGTAGGACGAGTGCGACATAATAGTCTATTCGTTTTCAGCGGTATGTCATACTTTCAAAAATAGGGCCCCTGGGCAACATATAGGCTATAAGTGATTTTGAAAACTGGAACACCTGATGAAGAACCTTAACAGAACAGCTAAACTATAAGAAATATGGAAATGGTACCTTTGGAAAAGTTTATCAATCTGACGAGCATTTTCTGTTGACGTATAAAAATCGAAGATCAGGATCATCTGATGAAGAATTCCAAGGGACCAGCTACACTATTACATATGTATATGGAAATGGCGTCTTAGGAAAAGTCGTTTAACCTGATGAGCATTTTCTGCTGACGTATAAAAATTTAAGTTTATGCAACATCTGATGAAGAACTCCAAGAGACCAGCTACTCTATAAAAAATGGAAATGGGGCCTTAGCAAAAGTCGTTCAACCTGATGAGCATTTTCTACTGACGTATAAATAGACAGGACACGGGATAGGATAAAGAGGGACTCTGGGTGGTAGTGGTGGTACACGGGAAATTGTAGATAACGAGCAGACGAAGATCGTTTATTGAATGAAATATCACTTTTGATTCATTTTAACACCGCGACTGTACTACGAGTACCTAATATATTCCCGCGGGACACGGGATAACCAAATAGCTGAAATTTTGAGTACTGGAGTTTAGGTTACTACAGTTTGGAACACAAAAAGATTTTTCATCTAAGGAAACTCACGCGGGCGAAGCCGCGGGCAGCAGCTAGTACATTATATCATTCTATAGAAAATCCTACTTCCTACTATAAATACGAAAGTTTGGATGCGAGTTGGTTATTCAATCACGCATAACTGACTTACTAGGCGGATTTGGATAAAATTCTTCAATTCACAAGGAAAAAAAATCTTATATAATCGAATCGCTACAACTGTTATCATGGCTATGCAATCTGATACAGTTACCTACATAATGCACGCTAACCTTATGTCACTTTTGTTTAACACCATTTTATTATTATTATCTGCACGGCATCGGATGTACGTCTACTACGTTAATTGGTATTTGAAAAGTATTATCTAGTGGAGGTTTCCACTATCTAGGTTTATTATATAGCTAGATTTACCGCTGACATTAAGTTTATGAGAATTACAAAATGGGATGTGATTATCTACATAATAGAAGTGTAACCATGATTAAATAGCTAACGGTTGACTGGCAGAGAATGCCATATGGCGTTCAATCTACCATTTGTACATAATTTTAAAAACTTTGTGCAAGTTTAAAAAAAAATAACCAACAGGTGGGTAAAACCACGTCGGTCTTTCCTTGTATCTGCAAATAGTTTTCTATGTATGTGTAGTGTATGTAAGATAGAATTCAGACGAAAATATTGATTAGAAAGTAAATTTATTTATATAGTAGGTATACAATCTTAAATGGTTTACTTAACAACACCCTTTAATTCAGTATGCACACACTGAAATGGTTTCTTATGAAACTTCATGTAGTGCTTACATTTCCTAGATTTGGTTTTGATGTCCGACTGTTTTGGCCATTATGACCAAAAATGTTGTCTTTTATGTACAAATGTGAAAGAAGCAAACAACAGGTATCTGTTTGTACAATACAGTAAACATTACCTAATGTATGGTGGGTGATTGATGGAGAAGTTGCTACTTGCACCTTTGTCACGTCGAATATTTTCGAAAAAACGTCGTTTGATTACGTTTCGCGAGAATATTCGTACTTCACCCCACAGGTGAGAAATTAAATAGTAAGAGCATACAATATACGAAAATCAACCTAATAAAAATCTAAGTTATTATTTCTTGGAGCCACCAAAGCCAGAGAATCCCATGATCTGGGCCAACTCGGACTGTACGGGAGTGTCTTCCTCTTCCTCGTTGTCTTGAAGCTTGCGCTTCTTGTCCCGGCGTCGCTCGCGTCGGAGCTCCTTCAACCGAGCCTCCTCTTCTGCCGCCTCGCGCAGACGACTGTCCAGTTCATACTCAGATTTCTTCTCTTCTAATTTTCTTTTGTTCAGAGCGAATCTGGCTTTAACCTGGAATTATAATATCATACAAATATTAAAAAGAGGAATTGTAAGTATGTGAGATTATGAGTTTGTTTGTAGGGCGTAATCTTCGGAACTACTGAATCTACTAATCACCAACAGACAGCTGCATTATGCCTGAGTGTCATACGCTAACTATTTATGTGTGTACCTCCTGAGCGAAGACAGGTGGGGCACTAGTTGTAAAATATTTATGCAAAAGAATAGTCAGTTTACGTTTGTTCCATGTCAACAAACAAAGTGTATTATCATATAATACTCATTATGCTACCAAATTGTGTGCAAACCTTATTATTATGACAGGCCCCTTACATCATCTTTAAAAAAAAAGATTGTCATACACACCTGATCTAAGCTGCTCCTTTCAATTTTCATGGACATGCCAAGATTCCTCTGATGTTTCTTGCCATTGATGTGGTCCAAAAAGTTGATAGAATCTTTGACAACACAATCACAAACATTGCAATAATATCCCCCAGACTGGGAAGTTGGTGTGTTTCTGTTGATAACAACACTCTTGCCGAGTTTGGAATCTAAATCTACTTTGTAATCTCTCTGTTTCAAAAGTTCACGCTTCACAGGAGGAACTGAAAAACATAAACATATAAATCTTAACAATATTTATTTATAATTTATAAATAAAAAAAATGTAACACCCTCACCATCCTATGTAACAATAATAGTACGTAAGAAAAGTATAGGTACCCATTTGTACTTTTCTTACGTACTATTATTGTTACATGGATGGTGTGGTGAGGGTTCTAATTCTAAATTAGCAAAAATTTCAGTATTCACAGTGCCAAGTTCTATATAAGTAAATATATATATTATTATTGACATTTCTACACATTTTAGCTGTAGATACAGCTAAAATGTTTATGGAAGTGAAGGTTTGAACTAATATTTGATTTATTTTCAACAAAAAGTACTGTGACATTGTTTACATAATAGAACAATTAAGAAAAAAATAGAGTTTATACTGCCTCTCTACGCATTTGCCATTAGGAGGGACTTCTGCGACAAAAAGTATGTATTGCTTAGTTCAATTTAGGGTTGTTGAGGATTCCTCCTCCGCTTCCTCATAATGCGGAAGTTCCGCAATATTTCGAGTTCCTCATCCGTTACCATGCGGTAACGGATCATAAATAAAAATTAAAAATTCCTCTTCCGCTATCGCTTCCTCAAAATTTAAGAGGAACTTAAGAGGAATTTCACTTCCGCCGGGCCAAATGGGCATACTTCTTGTGTGCGTGTGTATTTCACTGAACTCCTTAACGGCTGGACCGATTTTGATGAAATTTTCTGTGTGTGTCCAAGGAGATTCGAAAATGGTTTAGATTCACAATTTGGTCCACTGGAAAATGTTCTTTTAAATAATTTTTGTATATGTACGGACAGGACAATGTCTGTCGGGTCCGTTAATATTTATGTCCTAATCCTAATATTATAAATGCGAAAGTGAGTATATTTGTTTGTTTGTTACCTCTTCACGCTTTATCTACAGAACCAATCTTCCTGAAATTTCGCATACATATAGTAAGAAGTACTGAGAAGGACATAATCACTTCCTCAACAACCCTAGTTCAATTTACCTTTCTTTTTGGATCGCTCCTCCTCTTCTAATTCTGCTTGTAATCTTTCCGCAGCAATTCTTTCGAATTCATCTTTGTCCCATTTTCTACGATGATCATCTGGTCTCATGCTCATTTTGAAGCCTCACTTCGTTTGGCTCAATCAATGTAGGTATATGTGATAGATAGGTATTGAAAATCTCGTAGTTAGTACCTATATGGAAATAAAAATTAAGTTTTTAACAATCAATTCAACATTTCCTTCTTTCTAGTTCCACAACCAAAAACTAAAACGTAGTGATTATATACTCTTTGCCAAAAACCAAACCAAAACCAAACCAATAATAAAATTATTTTTAATTTTTTATTGACATGACAGACAACGCTGACAATGACAGTGATGACAATTATAATCACGAGCGAGACGGAAGAAGAGAAATCAGAATAGGCCATAGAAATAAGAAAGGAAGAGGCCAAATGGCAAACAAAGCAAAGAGTATATCGTCCCCTTACTAGTGATGTGCCGTTTCCGAAATTTTCGAGAATTGTTGGAAACAGTCAGGAAACGTTCTCGGAAATATTCCCTAGAATGGAAATTGTTGGAAAAGTACTTGAAATATATAAAAAATTCGAATTTTCTTTATGCAGTCGTCTTTATAATAAGAAGATTAATAATCATTGAAATTTTCACGAAAATCTGATGACGGGAAATACATATTTTCCAAATTCCCGAGAAATTTTCCAAGAAATTTCTGGGAAAATTTCCAAGAAATTTTCGAGAAATTTCTTGCAAATTTCATTCCTGAGAATTTTTCTATAAGATTTCTTTAAAATGTTATAGATCATTCTCAGAAAGTTAGTATTTTGCAAACTTGAACTTTTTGTACAAATAATTACTTGAACCGCAATGTCCAGAGTATTTACTATGGACATTGCGGTTTTTGATTCTAGTAGACACAATTATGAATTAAATGAATTACACTTTTGAATTAAATGAATGTTTGTATGCAAATTTTATTTATTTATTTAACTTTTAAAATGAAAATGACCAAAACTTTTAAATACCTGAGTAATATCAAATTTCAAATTCAGAAATAGACAAAGGAGGAGTTAAAAATAAATGAACTCATAGTTGGTACTATTGATATATTTTTAAGTTCAATACAAAATTGGGTTTTGTGAAAAGATAGAGGATGTTCAAATATACTCAACTGCATTCCAGTCACATAAACCGCTTTTGCATATGCCTTGTGAACTGTATTATGTCACAAGTTAAAATAAATATAAGATGAAACCTTAGTACCTGCTTACTATAGATATACAATGTTCTTAGCCATTAGATGCTTTAAATATTCAAAAATTATATGAAAATTCGAGACTTGTGTTGGGAGACTACATAAACAGCCAAGAGCCAGGTCAATCTGAAAAAGATCATTTCCAATTTGACTCGACCGGGGATCGAACCCGGGTCGTCTGGTGTAACAGTCCGGTATGATGACCACTTAGGTCATTTGTAGTGTATGTATTTTTTTTTTATAGCTATCTGTGTCCCACTGCTGGGCAAAAGCCTTCCACGTATCTCTATTCTTGGTCCTCTCTTTCCATTCTTTGTCGAACGCTCTCAGGTCGTCCGCCCATCTCTTCTTTGGCCTTCCTCTTTTTCTCTTTCCATCAGTTGGAACCCAGTTTGTTAAAATTTGAGTCCATCTCTCCGGGTGCATGCGACAGACGTGACCCGCCCAGTCCCACTTTAGCCTAGCTGCCTTTTTTGCCACATCAACGATTTTCGTCATAGAGCGCAGTTTAGTGTTTCTTACTCGATCGACAAGTTTGACACCAACTATGCTGCGCTCAACCGGCCTGTGGTGTGGCCCTAGAATAGCACCAACCCATCTCTTCCCGTGGGGGTCGTAAGAGGCGACTAAGGGATTTAAAACACCGGAGGATGGGCAGCAGCATCTTTCCGCGTATTATGCCATCACACTGCGATCGCCAACCCGCCTGCCAAGCGTGGCGATTACGGCAAAACCCTCCATGGATGAAATCCTTGGGGGAGGCCTTTGTCCAGCAGTGGACGTCTTTCGGCTAAGAGAAGAGAAGAAGAAGATGCTGCGCTCCATGGCTCTCTGACAAACTTTCAATTTGAACCGTTGCTCTTCGGTAAGAGACCATGTTTGGGCACCGTAGGTAAGGATGGGCAAGATGCATACGTCAACGAGTTTCTTCTTTAGGCATATTGGAAAATTGCTTTTGAGTAGTTCTTTCATCAACCAGAAGCTTTTCCAAGCATTCTCGATCCTGCGATCGATTTCTTTGTCTTGCCGGTCGATTAAAGATATTACTTGCCCAAGATATACGTACTCGTCAACATATTGCATTACTTCCCCATCTACCACTACCCATACATTTCGTGCCTTTAGTCATGAGCTTAGTTTTGGTTTGATTCATTTTGAGACCTACTTGAAGGCTTGCCGTGCTGAGTTCTTGTAGCATTATCTCGAGTTCAGATGCGGAGGATGCAAAAAGATCAATGTCATCGGTAAAACGAAGATTAGTTAATCTTTTTTCGCCGATGACAATGCCCCTAGATTTCCAATGGACAGCTAGCGTTTTAAAGACTTCCTCGAGGGCGCTCGCTGGTGAATAGTTTGGGAGAGAGCGGGTCACCCTACTTCACACCTCGCATAATTGGAAAAGATGGACTATGTCTTTATCTATAAAAAAATATAATATGCTTACCCCCATCAAATATATCTCATTCAACTGTTCGGTGGTCCCAGAACTGCTGGCAGTGGCAGGTAGAGCATCGAGAGCATCCTTTTGTGATTCATCTTTTTAAAAACTAGTCTTCACTTCAACAAGACATTTTTCACATTTTCATAATCGTGTAACGTTTTTTATTTTATATTCGCACTTACAAAATAAACAACAGTATCTAATCTAAGACCACTTTCATCATTTTTTTGACCAAAATATTCAAAAACTCTATTTTTTGGCTTCATTTTTATAACAACACTTTTGCACCTGACCGTGTGAAATAAACTAAATACTGTCCTTAAAAAGTGTACATCTGACCCCACTCATCTGTCACACTCACAAAGCAGGAAAGTCAATCAGGAGTATTCAGGAGTCAAATGGTGGCTTTTGTTTACCTGATTACAAAGAAATGCCGCTTACCTGAATGATCCACAGGTGGTTCTTAACGCATCCCTTATCAGTGTGTTTTGCTTGCCAGGTATATTGTTTCGCGATAAGGACTATACTACGATGCTATGTGAAGTGTTTAACATATTTTAGTAAAAGTGGATATAATTTAAAAATTTGAGCGAAAACGTTTCCGAAACTTTCCGGAAAGTTTCGGAAATTTTCCATGAAAGAAATTTTCGGAAAGCGAGAATTTCTCGGCGGCACATCACTACCCCTTACTGCATAAACCAACTAAAGTCACTTTTTATCAAAAATGAGTTAAGGATACCTTCGGAATCTCCTCTTCAAGATCTACATACTGGTAAAACCCGTTTTTCGATATAACGCTTCGTTCCCGATTTAGCTTTTAGCTAAGGTAACTTACCGTGTCATTTTGGAAATAATGGACAGGAAAATACCAATATATATCGGTTATAGAAAATGTTTGAACAATATTCACAGAGAAAATCAGTTATACTTTTTTTAATGGTTTTGGCTTTTTAAACTTTGAAGCAAAATCCCAATTTGGCAACTGCAAAAAGAGACTTCACAGCTATTACCAGTTTTTTGCAATCGCCTATGTGATAAAATTATTAATTTTTAATACTTTAAAAATATGCAATCATTATTTAATCTGTTTTACTGCTTCACAACTTCTTACACTAAAGAGAAATTTGTACAACCAAAACAAAATAATGTAACTTTTGTTGGTTTTGTTTCTAGGATTTGAAACTTGGATAACATTTAGCCCGTCAGCAAAAACCGTGTAAGCGCACGTTATTTCTTCGCGCGGAGGCGTTTCGCGGCGCGGTCACCCGTTTAGTCGAGTTTTGAACGGCCGGCACTGTGCGTTTCGTCTGGTTTAAATTTGTTGTTATAGTGAATACTTTTGATAGGGTCTGACGCAAAATGTGCACGGACCCACCTAAGTTTTCTTTACATTTTGCCTAACCACCGCCGGGCAGCTGCAAGCAGTTCTGGTTCCTATTGAAATCGGTTGAGTCTAACTTCTGCCGTCCCTCACTGCCTCCCATGCATAAGCCAGATGGTTCACTGGCTCAACTGAGAAAGCAAATTTATTTGCAACTCAATTCGCGTCTCGACTATGGCTCTAAGCAACTATACCTCGTTGTAATTCTTAAATACCCGAGATGACAATCCGTAATAAAGAGGTCCGCAGAGCTTTATTTAATCTTGATTTTTATTTGATTATCTTCTCAATAAAAAGTTATCTTGATTACCTTTTCAATAAAAAGTTGCTCGCATACCTAGAAGACAATGATCTTCTTAGTGATCATCATTATGGTTCTCGCCAGGAACGATTTGCTGGGGGATCTTCTTGTGTGGATAACACACTGTTGGGGCGAGGCCATCGGAAAACATATTGTTTCTCTTTACATCTTTAAGGCTTTTGACAGTGTTTGGCACCTGTAGCTGGATAGCTGAATTCCTGAGTGACCGAAAAAAGTGGTCATCGGTGTTCCTCAGGGGTCTGTCCTTTTTGTGACCGATATGCAAATGACAGTACTTGTTGTGGAAAGGTACAGTCAGGGGCAGATAAAACTGACGCCCTTCCGCACTGAATCCTATCTCAGGGGGGTCAGGTGTGTGCGGTGACTGTATTTTTGCAGTGCAAGTAGTGACGGAGATCAATTAAAACTAGAGGGAAAGACCATGGTTGAGCGAACTGACCAAACATTAGACTACGTATCGAAGAGAATAATCTGGTCAGTTTTAATGCTTCCAAGACACAGGCGTGTCTATTCGCCGCAAAAAGGAGCCCTTTTATCCTGGCACCTACTTTTCGGGGTACATTGGTTCCCATAACCGACAAGCTTGAACTCCTTGCCATGGAGCTGACCAAAAACCTCAACTTCGGCACTACCGTCGAATCTAAAGACCAATCAGCTGCCAAAAAATTGGCCATTCTTAACAGGGTTAAGCGCTACTTCACGTGGACAGCTTCTTATACTTTTTATAAAGCTAGGCTCGGTGAAGTACCAACTAGCCACATTGGATTCGATTAAAGCATAACCAAGAGAATAATCAGCGATAAAAAATTGACGAACGCTAAATTTCACAACCTAGCTCTTTGTCAAAAAGTTGCCTGTCTATCGGTTTTCAGTTGAACTTCGGGAAGTATACTCATAAGCAGCATAAGCTCATACCGCCCCCTTTTTTCAATCGGACATCCAGAAGCACTGTGGGCTGTCATCCCTTCTTGGTTGATATTCCCCACGTACCCAAGAACATTTTTAATGCGCACAGTGAAGGAATGGCCTGCCTGCGTCTGTGTTCCTGAGCACACAACCTAACACTCTTTAAAACCAGAGTGAATAGGCTGCTTCTGGGTAAACTCGTTACACTGTAGACCCCATCTCTGTCCTCGGGAAAAATTGTGGCCAAGAGCAGACCTATCTTTTATAAAAAAAAACTTGTCAAAGCTTTGAAGCATAGTTTATCAAAAATTGTTAGCTATTTAGCTATTTGTTATATTTTCGTATTTGTATGTATTTTTGATATAATTTCAATTGATTTTGAACCAATAACGAATTGTTGGCTATTTTCTATAATGTTTCTGTGTTTGGAATAACATTTTGATACATTGTATCCCAATTGTATCAAAATGTTATACTATATATATATGAATAAATGGCATTACACTGATAATGACGGCGTACTTTGTGTTTTTGTTTCATTTTAGCAACAAATTTATTTTATTTTATTACATTTAGCCGAGTTTTGGAGTATTTTCAATTTATTCTATATATTTACTTAACTCATCAAGTAAATTTATGTGCTTTTAAGTCGTTAAATAAAAAAGTCTCTACAGTTAAAACCATTTATCTGCACGATTTTTCAATGTTATTCCTTAATTTTAACCAGTATTTCGGTTATTTCGTTTCTTTAGCCCTTATTAGCCCATAGCTAATGAAATAAGCAATCAAAAAATACAAACATATTCCTGATAGGTTATATCTTTAATAGGAATTTGACAGTGCAAACCTTTAAACGCTGATTTCTCGAAACTATGATTTATGCAGTTAGTTGGTTTATGCAGTAAGGGGACGATATAATCACTACGTTTTAAGCGCCCCGTCTACAAGTTCGTTCGTGGGTCTCACTCATTCAGCGTTGATGAGCGTTGGTCACTAGATGAAGACGGACGTAAGCACAATCGAGGCCGCTGCAATATACTTTCAAATACAGCGCTTTCAAATTTTATATAGATGACTCTAATATATAATAGAAGTTTATATAAAATGGGACTAGGTCTTGAAATAATAACACAACCGACATATATTGAGTTAAAATTATTGCTATTTTTATTACTCAGGCGTAATTTTTATATAAGAAACAAGCATTCCGCGCGCGGTTTCAGCCGCGTGGTCTATAACGCGTGCCCAGCAGTGGGATAAAAAAAGAAAAGCACCGAGATTTTATGGTAGGTTGGTACTTCCGAGTAGAAACGTATAAAAGACAACGTTATTCTAATTTATACTTCTATTTATTCCTTAATATAAGATCTAAGTTTCATTTCTCGCTATTACCCATTGAATTATAAATAAATATGGAAGTATAACTCTCATACAACGAACGCTCAAATCTTGGTTCCATTTACAAACAAATGTACTTAAATACAACAAGACACTCACACATTCTCATAGAAAAAGCTAGTACACGATAGGGCGCGTCAAGGTCACGGGGCGGAGTCAACACACCGCGGCAGCCGGCTACCGCTCAATCAAACAGCCCAGCCGCTTGGCGTTTGAAGTCTCGGCAAAGGAAAGAAAGGTAATTCCGCTGTTCTTAATATCTGTGTGATTTCTACACCACTTTACGACACACGATGGCATATTTTTGATAATTAAAGTTGCGAAGTTACATACTCGATGATACGCACAAATGACACTTATGCGTTAGGTACAAGTACAACCGATGAACTCGCTGCGCCACGGCGAACTGAGGCGAAGTGAGGTATCTCTTTTACGCCCCGCCCACCTAGGTTCATATTTCGTGGAACCATTTTTTTGGCGTTGTTAGAGTTCTATGGTATATTAGTTTGTTGCTATTACCATTTTTATAGATGAAAGTGATGAACATTCACGATTTTGCTACATTTTTTTATTTAAAAACAACGCCTGCAAAAACTATAATAGCCATTCGTCGAGTGTTATGCCAACGTGTACTCGGCTGTTTGCGGCTTGCGGCAAATTCCTTTGACTTGTGCACAAAAAATCGTCACTAGTCAGATCGCCCCGCGCCGGCGAGCGTTTGGCGCCAGTACGCCCAGTACACCCAGTACACCCACCCCAGTACACACTGACGGGTATTACACGCACAGTCTGGTGTCAGTCTGGTCACGTATGGACTGATGGGAAACTGATGACTTTCGGACGATATTACACGCTCAGTCTGGATGTCCATTAGTCACCGCTAAAACGCCGTCCGACAACACGCCAACCAAAAAATGGACAATCGAAAAAAAGCTTGTTTTGCTATAATAATAGCTCTAACTGCAAAAAAGCGTGTTAAATAAATGGGTTAAATCTTTGGGTTTTATCGTGGCTACTGAAAAGAGAGGGATTCTGGGGAAGATGACGACTACGTAAATTATTACTGGATGAAAAATTCACAGATCTCGTGCTCTACATGACTTGAAAGAGCATTGTAAATGAATCTACCTATTATAATTATTAAAAAAAATAAAAATCATGTATGTAATATATTTTTATTTCCCATTACCGTACAATTTCTCACAAATATGCAATAAATTTTTCCGAAAAAATGTAATAACCTAAAATGTTCCTTGGTTAAATACCGAGGTGCTTTTTTATTTTTGAAATTCGGCCCCGTTCTCGAGATATCAGGAATTTTCTGTGAAAACACACGATTTTTCGATCGAAAAATGTCGGTTTTTTCGATTTCCTAAAAAGTTTTTGACATTTCCAAAATACTTTTTACATCTTCTTAAAGTCCTTCAAATTCCGCGTCTTTTGAGCCCTCATACGTTGTTGTGGCCCTAAACCTATGGTTATCACGGGCGAGTCGCACTTTCAGCGAAAATGGAGCGAACGAAAAAACATTTTCAATGTTAAAATGGCTGTTTTGAATATCTAATGGAAATGGTTAAGCCATAATCGCGAGAATCCATCGCTGTCAGAGCGTTGACTGAAACTTACCAGACTGAAGAAATGTTTACACCATCAGTCTGGCATCAGTATTACCAGACTGATACCAGATTGTGCATGTAACATCCGTCTAAATGAGCGAGGTTGGGTAGAAGCTCAATAATCATAGAGGTTCGAACGGTTCCCTTCTATAATACTGTCAATGTCAAGATATATTGACTGACAACTGACAGTGACAACTGACAGTGACAGCGGATTATTTGACAGATTTGTGGCGAAACGAAACAAACAAAACAAAAGTAGGTACCTACATACATATGTAGTATACAAAAGTTAAAAGTTCGGTTTGGGCGTGCTACGGCTACGGCTACGGCGAACGGGCGAATGACCGTAGAATTTGTTTGTGTTAGATACCTACTCAGCTTTGTTTTAACTCAGCATAAAAAGAAAATTTATTCGCGTAGTACTATCTAATTTGATGTTGGATTGGAGTGAAGAATTTATTTGAGCACAGTTTACGGAGAAAAATGTCCGATTCAGACTTAGTAGAACTACGTAAACAATGCATAACAAGCCTTTATTTGTGCACGGACAATATCTGCAAATATTTGGACGATGAAAAAGATGCGGAATTTGATAAACTTAAGACACTCGTCGGAGAGTATTGCTTACAAGAAGCCCAGCAGGATGTTGCAATTCAAGCTCTAGAGAAAGCCAAAGTAAGTACCTACCTAGCATGTGAAAAATGGCTCACTTGTAGATTTGTAGTTGCAATAATTTTACTAGGTAATTTAATTGAATCAATAGAATCTCGTTGCATACACTTTATGTAGACACTTTCAACCAATGGGGCTGAAGCCAGCCATAGAATATGATTGTCTTACATTCTTATTTTTAACTATTAACTTCTTGCTAGATTTTTTCGGCGGCATAGGGCGGCAAACGAGATTGATATAAATAGGTACTAAATTCTATTCTGCTTATTACTTACATATTTTTTAGAGGGAAACTGAGTCCTCAAATGTGGAAAGCTTAGATGCAAAATTCGCAGAAAACCTGAGCAGCTTAGCTGGAAATCGAGGAAATATTAACAAACACCCATATATGATAGAGCTCAATAAACGGTTCCAGAAAGGACAGCAAGTTGCTAGACGTAAGTTCAGTTATATGCATTGTTATGTATATTTATTGAATCAAGTAAACCACACTAAATTTGATACATACAAACATTGCATGTGTATTCTATGCACATTAAAATCTGAAGTAGAGAACCTTTTTGAGTAAATATCTCCTCTCAATCTATCACTAGACTGAAAGAGATCCCTTCATGGGATAAGTATATTTACCTTTTTATTACACGACTGACCAAAAAAGGAGTGTTATGTTTTCAGGGTTCATGTATGTATGTAATTTCTTTATTCCACCATAAGTCCTGAACGGCTTAACAGATTTTGATGTGAGAGGTATTGTTAGATTCCTTGCATTAGCCCGAATGACATAGGCTATGTAAGATGTCAGTCGTGTTTTTTATTTTTAAATAATTAGCTTGTTTTTGTTACTTTTAAATTTGTATCCTTAGTACAATAAAGATATTACAAACAAACCATGACATAAGAATCTGCAGATGTTTTTTTCTTAGCTATTTATATCCCAGTGCTCATCAAAAGACTTGTGCATGTATAATATTGCAATAATTCAATTTTTATATTTCAGAAAACTTAGATGAATCTGATCTAGCCATAACTGAAGCACAGGATCAATATGTAAGTTGCAGAACTTTTTTATTATTGATATAACATATAAACATTTGCTACAGCTTTTGCTATTCTGCTTCTGCTTAAAATATTTCATCTGCTTGTATTACATCATCTTGTTTTACAGATTGATCCAATTACAAAGAAGCCCATAGAGGATCCGGTGAAAAACACAGTATGCGGCCATATTTATGAGAAAAATTCTATTATGAATCTGATCAATAGGAATAACAGAACCAAATGTCCAGGTAATGCTTTAATAGTGAAAATGTTATCTATATATCTATGCATATGTAACAAATAGATCATATACATAAAATAATATTAACAATAGTAAATTACGCGCGAAGGAAGTCGCGGGCACAAGTTAGTCTAAAATATAAATGAGCTTTATCCATTTTTTATTTCAGTGGCTGGATGTGGCAACCGAGGGCCAATACAGAAACAACATCTACTCTCTGATGAAGAATTGAAATTCCGCATGACTATTACTCAGCATTCCACAATGATTCAAGAGAGATCAGTTATGGATCTTGATGATACAACCGAGTAATATCCTGTTATTTTATAAATGAACTTATCTCCACCAAAAGGAAGCAACCAGTAATCATGTGATTATGTTATTCCAGCAATGAGTGAGTTTATATATGACATTTAAGAAAAATGAATATAACTGTAACTGAATATAACGGTAAAAGGGGTTACCAACTATGAAAGAATGTTCGAGGAAAAAATTGAATTTTACCATTTGTATACACTAACCATTGTCACAAAGCAGTGGTTGTGAAATGTGCCTTAACAAAAGGAAATAAAGCTGTGGTGATTACAAAACATTTCTAATTCATTTAATTTTAAGTCCATGGACAGAGTACTTATATATTTACTTGGTACTAGCTGCGTCCCGGGGCTCTACTCCACTGGGAATTATCAGATAAAAATACCTTGTGTCCTTCTCAGAACTTCTAATGTGTATGTGAAATTTTAGGAAGATTGGTTTAGTAGATAGGGTGAAGAGGTCATGAACAAACAGATAAACAAACTCACTTTCGCATTTTTAATGAGTTAGGATTGGGATTGTTGGGGGATGCGTCAAATTTCGTGCGAGCAAGACAGAAGGAATGGCCCAAAATTATTAGGGCGTCGAAATAAGGATCGACGATTGGAAAATGGTTAAATAATAGAAAAACAAAATTTGAATTCGAATAATAAAATTATATTTCAGCAGAACTATTTCTATAACAATACTTCTCCAACTGTAATACCCACATATTTTCGTCAAGTATTTATTAAAATCTTGAAGTAAAATATGTCCTTTAGGTATAAATCTTGGTCCATAAACTATATCAATTAAAGTGCATTAACAAGAGTAATATATTGATTAACATTATCTAGTTATGGCAGATAAGAAAAGTTACTTTAAAAGAGAGAATTAACATTATTGAAAAAAATAATATCTTTGGTTAAATATAGTAAGTGATGATTTGATTGAGAAATAAGACAATTTAAAATATTTAATTATTGATTTAAAGGGATTTAAGGTAATATGAGTGATTAGATAAAAGGCCTATCAATTTGTGTTTCTTAGTCTACTCAGAAGCTTTAATTTTAAACTATTTATTATTAATAAGTGCACTATTGGAATATCTTAATTTTATGAAGTGAGAAAATTGCAATTACTTTATAAGACAGAAATAATGGATTACGCATATGTCCAATTTCCAAAATGTGTACTTTATGGGCAGAGTTCCAGTGACAGACACAAAAGTAGAAGCAAAAAAAATTGTGGGCTATGTCGTAAACACTTGCAAATCAGACATATTATGTGCAAAGTGAGCAGGTTTTTTATAGTACTTACATAAATGTCATAATTTTGTACTATATTCTATACCAATGACTGAAGCGTGATATGTAAGATGAGGTGTGCATACAGTAACAAAAGAATACACACCATCTTTGTCACTCTCTGTACTATAGGGATTCAAGTGACGTTATCAACTACTTAAGAGTTATGCATTTATACCTACACTCAATAAAAGCCTTTTTTTAGTTTTAATAAAATTTAAATATTTTTTTTTGAAGTTGCATTCAGGATCAAGTAGACCGACGACAGTCACTATAAATCTTTTATAGTTTTATAATATGGTTGACAAAGTACTCAAATGATTTTTCATACATACTAAACTTATAGTACTAAATACTTATCGTGTCATAACATTGTACTTTGAGTAATCCAAGTATTGCTGTAGCTTATTGTATCTACCTATGAAGTAGCATAAAACCTGACCAGGAAGTATTTGCAAAATCACCCTAGATATAAATTAAAACTGACCTACTGTAAGTCTCATTAGGGTGCAACCACGCTGAATAAGGACACTAATTAAAATGGTAATGGATTGACTCGCGTGCCGAACCAGTGCGAATGACGTCACCGCATTCAATTAGCGTCCTTATTCCGTCGAAATAAGAGTCCGGCTAATCGGCTAAAGCCGATTCCGCGTCGTCGATCAGTGTGCTTTGCACCCTCATGCTTTATTTTTGTTAATATCATTTTTGTTACTAATTTAACAACTGAGTGTGCTGGTCGAGTTTTAGAAATTAGAAAAACTGGCTATAAAATATAATAGGAATGTAAAATATTATAGTAAATTGAAAGAGTATCTCAAAAATAACGATTTCTTAAATACTAAATTCTCCCGAGGATACAGCCATAACAAAACAGCTATGATCTAATAATATCTCATTCTTTTATTTATTTTTATTTAATAAATAAAGATTTCAAAGTTTAATAGTTCTAGGCCATAAAAACACTGTAGAATTTTGGGACAATGTTCGTTGAGCAATGAATGTATTCTCGAGATGTAACTGTACAAAATAACAATATAAGCTTACAAATACAGGATTTTTCTAGCAAAAACCACTAGTTAAGCATAATTAAATCTATGACTAGTTAAAAGTTTAGGAAAGCGAAGAGATAGAAAAGTGTTTCCTTATGTAATATCTAAATTTTAGGAATGAATAATTTCTAAATTGAAACAAATGTAAAAAAGCCATATGGATAATTTGATCATGTTGATCGATAAAACGGATCAACATTAGATGTTACATTAAAATAGGCAGGTAATAAATAGTTATTGGTATAACAAAGTTCGATTCATAAAGTTAAAAAAAAATACAGAAAGACAATTTCAACGTATTTTTTTTTGGATTCTGTGGTCTAAGTTGACTGTTATGAAGAATTACAGATATTATTTTCCATATTAATAAATTTTTAGAAAGTCAACAACAACCATTTTGTTCTATCGCGATATTGAGCAACAGAGAAGACAGATCTTATGAGAAATTAATAAATAATGTTTCTTGATTATTAAGTTTCCGTGGTTACAACAACAAACCAAAACTGAAAAAATAACTATTATAATAGCCCATTTACGTCGCTTCTCGATTTGCAAATGGCAAACATTAATCTGTCTTGCCATTATCCGACATAGCTATTATGACCCCTGATATACAAGATTTGATGTTATCATCCAAGTCGTTCCTCGAGTCCATAAACTTCTGTAAAGATTCATGTAATTTAGCGTCTTTATAATCGAGCGCTATTTTGTTTTTCTTTGAAGTTATGTCGAGGAATGCCAATAGATTTTCAGCAACCTCAACTGGCATTTTCGCACAGTTTGTCTCAATTAAAACTGATACGTGTTTACCGATTTCAGACTGTATGATCTGTGTTATAAAGCTCTTTTCGTAGTCACTCTCTGGTTCTTCGGACTGGGGCGTGGTTTTGTTCAGCGACGCTATAGCCAGCAGAGTGAGAGCGAGTATTGCTTCGTTTTGCATTACTGAGTGGCAGGATACTAACATATTCACTAAACTTGTGATACACCCCTCCACCTGTAATGAAAATAAATTTATTGATGACTTATTTATTCCGAAAATTATTATTCTAATTCAAAAGATTTAACTTATTAATGGGCAAGTATTGTGACACAAGAGCAATATATTAGACTTACGTCTAATAGACAAAGTAAGGAACACCAAATTGCAACTAAATAAAGTGGCGAATTTAGGTGCAAAGACTGCCAGATTGAAGTGGGACTGGGCGGGACATGTCTGCCGTATGCGGCCAAAAAGGTGGGCGAGACTGGCTATCTTTTGGTTATCAGACTAGGTGGTATACGTACCACTTGTATCGTTTTTTTTAATCGCTACGTACTGATTTATTAATGAATTCGTCATTGGCCTTACTTAAAATGTAATTTTTAGTATATAAGTTAACTCTGTAACGCTGTGAATTCAGAAATAAAGAAATCTAAAGAAATCAGACGGCCGTAGAAGACGAGGTAGGCCTAGGAGATGGGGGATGACATAGACAACTTCTTAGTGGCCACAACTTGCAATAGAGAGAGATGAGTGGAAAAAAAAGGGGGAGGCCTTTGCCCAGCAGTGGGGCACAACACCTACAGGCTAGTTAAAAAAAAAACTTCGTGCACGACCTTCGTGCGGGGCACAGACGTTGGCGGGGAGGGCGCAACCTTCCCCATTACCATGAGTACAGTTCCCGTCACGTAAAAAGGTCGCTGGCGATTAAGCTGCGCAGTAATCGATATATCGGTCTATGACTCTATGCGGTGAGCGGGGGTCGAGCGGGTCTCGTCCGGCGCGCGCGATTGGTTCGTCAGTCGTACCCATGCGCAAGTTTCACCCCCTCTTTTGTCTTTCAGCGGCCTCCTTACATGATGGGACCTGTACCTTCTGTCCGCCACGTCTGTCACCCCGCAGGAAGGTCGCGCACGCCGCTGTCGGACTCCATGCAGCAATAGTGTGACTATCGATAGTATGGCCAATAGTATTGTGACCTTGAAAAATAGTCACACTTTCGATAGGCCTATCGATAGTCAATACTTTTGATGATAACCAAAGCTATCAAAATCTATCGATTAGAAAACATCAATAGTATCGAAAAGCAATACTATCGATAGTTTTGGTTATCATCAATAGCATTGCAAACTATTGGCTATCGATATGACAATTTTTCAAGGTCAACTATCGATAGTCCTGGAGCCCTATTTTTGAAAGTGTGACATACCGCCGAAAACGAATAGACTATAACGTCGCACTCGTCCTATTATGTCACTAAAAGCATAAAAGCCGTATTTTTGAAATTACTCGTCTAGCAATGTTGCCAGTGATATGAAAATAATGCGAGAATCAATTTCTGCTCCATTCTACGCAACGAAAACCTAATCGGTAACGAATCGTTAAAAAAATGTTCGTAAATTTTCAATCAAAGAGAACGTAAGCGTTAAACGAAACGCAAAAATGAAAGTTCTAATAGACTCCATCTTTATCCGTATCCGGTTGTCTATGTCATTCAACATTTTGACGTAAAAATTGTTCGACTACCAAATCATACGAAAACGAGCGGTCTAGACCACTCGTTGCGAATTATTCGACATATAGTCCGATCAACGAGGAGTTTCGTTGTATGGAGACTTCCGAATAATTCATCTGTCTATGAAACTTGGCACATGGTGAAAATAGGTAAAACTGATTATAGATATACAATAATCTAATAACTTTTATTACGAGAAGTTAGGTATTTTTACCTAAACATGAAAATCCTTTATAGCTCTCTGTGAAAAATTCCTCCGGCTGAAATTCTTTCTGTATACGTACCTATGTACTACTTAGAATATGTATATAGAAGAATCTAATTTTTTTTCCACTTCAAAGATACCCCAAATTTAACTTTTAACATTTTGCACTATACCTTCTACTGAAAAATTGCTCTCGCTCATTTTTATTTTTTAATATGCTTTTATATGCTCAAATGCATAGCTTTTCTCAGTTATCTAAAAGTTTTTCATTTTGAAACATATTTTTTAATTTTTGCTTAATTACGTTATATGAAAAATTTCTCCGTCCATTCTTATACATCTTTTTATTGGTCATTTGATTATATATTAAAACAGATTCATCAATAATCTAACAAATTTTCGAACGGTAATATTTTAAGGAAATACTAAACGGCAGACGAGATGCAGTTTGCGCTAAAGTCAGCGATAAGTTCTTAATACTACTATCGTAAGGTTGAAATTGTAACAAAGTTAGGCGCATATCCGTAGCGAGTTTTTCATTACCTTTAATGTTTATGCCTTAACAAGAAATTAGGTAGGTATATTTTGAAATAAAACACCCTATTAGTTTAGAGTATATAGTACTCTGTGGTTTAGGTAAGATAACTTTCTTTTTTATTAGGTGATACAAAAGCATAAAATGTAGGTAGGTGCATGTTTTTGTATACCTAATAATTTTAAATTGTAACTACAAGTCACGCGGTGAATTTAGATAAGTTTATTATTCCGTCATTATTAAATTTAAATACAAACAAGACAAACGTCCCACCTCAGAGATGGTTTCTTCCCGGTTTAATTCTGGAGGATTGAAACTTTCCATTTCTTCCCGAAAAGTTGAAAAGATAAAAATTCTGAATTTGGTTTTTCGAACTCTATTTCAGAAAATTAAGATATAAAATATGTACTATAAAAATGTTATTAAAATCATTAAAATGTATAATTTAATTATCCTAGTGCAGTTACGGATAGAATTTAGGCCACTTCATCCCCTCCCGACTAAACCGTTATTGTATATTGTTAAATGACTATACTATTTTATGAAATTTTGCAAAAATAATCCTCAAAAATAAAGTCGAAGTCAATTTTTTTAAATTGAAACTTGGCCTTCAAAGAAGGCTCTTTTTCACGTCGGAAAACTAATTATTTAAGCATAATATATTATGTCTCAAAGCTACCACAACCACAATTAGCATTTCAGAACTATTCACTGCTGAGAAGAAATGCCGAAAGAAACTCATGAAACAGTCTTGGCTGCCCAACATGCCAGAGGGGCTATTTATTAACTTTATAGGTACATACACTAGATTGTGTACAGTCAAAAATAAAATATAAGAAACAATTATAAATATAATAAAAACATGTTATGTTTGTGATCGAGTAACCACAATGAAATGGTTAAGAACAAAAAATAAATGTCGAATCAAAAATCAGAACAGACCAGTTCCCCTGGCAACACTAAGTAAGTGAGTAGGTACTAAGAAAGGAATTTTGGAAATTTGAATTCTCGAAATAGGGGGTTCAGAGTTTGTATAAAACTTCGTCATATTTGAAGCTATACTTCTGAATATTTATATTAATGTTCTTACTAGATAAAATTTATAATGTCATTATCAGTCAAATTCAAAGATTTTTCACCCCTAAAGGGCTAAAAAATTGTGATGAAAGTAGTTTTACTGACAGACAACGCACTGCCAAAACCGCTAAGGCAAGAAGCATGACATTATGCACAAATATTCCTCAAGTAGCGTAAGTGAGTACTAAGAAAGAACTTTGGAAATTCAACCCCCTAAAGGAGGTATAATATTTGTATGAAACTTCTTAATTTTTTAAGCGAGACTCTATGAAATTTTAGATTTACGTTCTTGGTTAGTAAAAAGTAATAATGACATTATCAAATTCAAATATTTTAACCCACAAAGGATAAAATGTGGATGATAGTTTGTACTGACAGACAACGCACAGCCAAAACCGCTAAGCTATGAAGCATGACATTTTGCACAAAGATTCCTCAAATGACGTGGTAAGTGAGTACTTAGAAAGGATTTTTGGAGGTTCAACTCCTTAAGGGGTATAAAGTTTGTATGAAACTTTGGTCATTTTTGAAGCGAGACTCATAAAATTTTAGACTTACGTTTTTAGTTAGTAAAAAGTAATAATACCATTACTGAATTTGAAAATTTGGATCCCATAAAGACGGGGTGTGAAAATGGGGCTCTCACTCTTCAACTGACAGACAAAGGACAGCCAAAAACCGATAGGACAAAAAGCATTTTGCAAAAAGCACAAATATTCCCCAAATAACGTAAATGAGCGAGCACTTGTAAACTACAGGTGAAATAAATAAATTATAATTAGTATTTAAACATTTATCTAAATTCAATTACCCAATTAATTTGATATTAGCTATGAAACCACAGAAATATCTGGGGCTGCGCATGAGTAAGCTTATTCCTTGCGACCGTCACGTTCCGCTGCTCGTAACAAAGTGCAGTCATTTTCGGTAGTTTCGTTCACCACGCCTCGCCGCCGCCGCCGCCGTGTGGGGCAAGCGTTGACGTCAGCGCTCACTAGGTAGCGCTAAAATCGTGGTGTAGCTGATACACTAAGAAAAGATTTTTGGAAATTCAACCCCTAAAGGAGTAAAAAGGGTACGGTAGATTATTTAATTAAATTAAGAAAATTATTATTACAAAATCATTCAATGTCGTAAGATTTAAAAAAAACAAACTCGCGCACCGAGGATTTCGTACCCGCAAAGCATCTCACGTTATAGCTCTAACTAAAAGACCAAAAAAAAACTTAACTTTGCAGTTCGATCCCTAAGATTCATACTAAATCCAGTGCAAAAATAAATTTGTAGCACTTTTTTAGACTTCCAACAACATAATATTTACAATTTTCAGATTTATTCATGTATAAGTACTGTTAGACCTTGCTTTTTCTTTTCTTTCAAATTTCATAATGCACTGTAAAGGCAACGGAAGTATCCTATAGGTTTTGATTGCTGCCTGAAATCGCAATGGTCTTACAGTACTTGTACAGGAATAAATCTAAAACTGAAAATATTTAGCTGAAAGCTAAAAATCGTTTCCTCCCAGATTTGGGAAGAAATGGGAAAGTTTCGGGAAATTGGGTTTTTGCCCAGGATTAAACCCAATCTTTCCGCAGCAATTATCTCTGTCCCGTCTCGTACAAGTAGGTACACAGTACACGCACACACACACAACTGCTTCGTTGTATTTAATAAATAAAAATGATAATAATAAATATTTAAGGACAAATTACACAGATTGAGTTAGCTCCAAAGTAAGTTTGAGACTTGTGTTATGGGATAACTCAACGATACTATATTTTATAACAAATACATATATAGATAAACATCCAAGACCCAGGTCTATCTTGACCCAACCGGGGATCGAAGTCGGGACCTCCGGTGTGGTGTGGCAGTCCGGCGGCGGCGGGGCGTGATGACCATTAAACCACGAAGACGTCAGTATTTCGAGCGAGACGCCTGCGCGGCCGCTCTGTACCTCTAGCACGAACTGGGCACCAGCAGGCACCGCGCTCTACAGCGCGAGCGCCCCGCACCCCTCTGCACTCCCGCGCGCCCGGGCTGCTAAGCGGCCACGCGCGCGGCAATACTCAGCTTAACAATTTTTATTTAATTCTTTTGTTGACTTGACATTTATTTTTGTTTAAATTAATGATTTATATATCATTTGTTAATTCATATTTTAAAACTTGGTACGTGAAGTTGAATTTTAATTGGATTATTGAAAAATCTATTATACTTAATAGAGCTACCTCTAACTAAGAAACGTAGTTAATTTACCTGAGCAATTATTACCACGACGTTATTATAATATTGTAAAGGAAAATCTTTTACATAACTTATAAAAGCTTACTTGTTTTAGTAAATAAAAGCATATTAAAAATTATATATAATTATCAGAGTAATTTTTCAGTAGAAGTTAGTTACCAGCTACGGACATATGCACCAACTTTATTACAATTTTAACCTTACGGTAGTAGTTAAGAACGTATCGCTGACTTTAGCCCGCAAACTGCATCTCGTCTGCCGTTTAGTATTTCCTTAAAAGTATATTACCATTCGAAAATTTGTTAGATTATTGATGAATTTGTTTCTTAATATATAATCAAATGACCAATAGATGTATAAGAATGGACGGAGAAATTTTTCACATGACGTAATTACAAAAATATAAAAAATATGTTACAAAAATTAAAAACTTTTAGATACCTGAGAAAAGCTATGCATTTGAACATATAAAAGATATTATAAAATAAAATGAGCAGAGCAATTTTTCAGTAGAAGTTATAGTGCAAAATGTTAAAAGTTGAATTTTGGGGTATCTTTGAAGTGGAAAAAATAGATTCTTCTATATACATATTCTAAGTAGTACATAGGTACGTATACAGAAAGAATTTCATTCGAGGAATTTTTCACAGAGAGCTATAAACGATTTTCATGTTTAGGTAAAAATAACATTCTAACTTCTCGTAATAAAAATTATTAGATTATTATATATCTGTAATCTGTATTACTTATTTTCACCATGTGCCAAGTTTCATAGACAGAAGAATTATTCGGGTTTCAAAAGCTTCGTTGATCGGACTAATAGTCGATTCAAAAATACGGAATAAGTAATTGATATCGGGCCCCATTGCTATTTTTGAAAGTGTGACTTACGAAAAAAGCGTGAGCCGAATGATTTTTCATTCGATATCAATTATTTCGTATTTTTGAATTGTCTATAGCGAATAATTCGCAACGGATGGTCTAGACCACTCGCTTTCGTATGATTTGGTAGTCAACGTTTTTTATGTCAAAATCTTGAATGACATATAGTTTAAGCGGTCACGAGAATTTTCGTAACGATCAGGGGAATGGATAGACTTGCTTTTATGGGTTGTAGAGTAGCTCCCTTATGTGAATGATGTTGGTCTGCCGGCTCTCAGTGGTTGCCTCTTCGAGCTATAGGGCCTGGAACGTGCTTCATTGTTGCGAAAAAAAAACGATCTGAGGAATGGTTAGTTTTAGTACATATTCAAAGTATGGCATCTCCACATGTGAAACAAGTTGGTCTGCCGGCTGTCAGTGGTTGCATTTCAGAGTTATGAGGCGCGCAAGTTACTGCATAGTTACAAAAAAAAAACGATAAGAGGAATGGTTAGTTTTAGTACCAATTGGAAGAATGGTGTATCCACAGATGAAACGAGTTGGTCTGCCGGCTGTCAGTGGTTGTATTTAAGAGCTATCAGCGTTCACGTAAGTCGCTTATTTGTGGAAAAAGCCTAAAAAAACATTGAAAAACGGGAAAATAGGCGAATTTTTCTAGTTCATGCCAGCCGCTGTCGTATCTGCGTATGTTTGACCCAACCTCAAACTAGCGCCGCGCTCCACTGCACTGTGGGGAAAAAATCGCCTCTAGAGAAAAAAGGTTTTCTTCAGAAAATCCACGTCGATTTTGGTAAAAACTGATTATATATTCCATTTTTGATCTTAATAAGAAGACTTTTTATTAATACTATTTTTGCTAACATTGCATTCTTTTAATAGGTAATAACTAAAACTGAGACAAGTAGTACAATAGGCTCGAATAGGAGTACAAGATCAGTACAATAGGCTCGAATCTACACTACAACTGTTCACAAAGCAAATGCCAAATAATATACAAAAAGATAAAAGTGTTACTGAAGAAATTAAAAGTCTATTCGAAGAAAGAAAATTAATTTATAAACAAAAAAAAACCAAAGATAACAAAATAACAATATCTAAATTAAGTAAACTTATAAACAGAAAACTAACACAAGAAAAAAAACAAAAAAGGCAAAAAATATTTGAAAAATACATAAAGAAATCAGGAGCTATTCGAAAGGCGATGAAAGTACTAAAGGAAAAGTCAGAATGGGCAGTAGAACTAAAAAATAAGAGAGGAAATCTAACATCTAAACGCCAAGATATGATCAAAGAAGCGACAAATTTCTACAAGGAACTCTATTCTAAAGATAACACTTTATTTAGAGGAGAAAACACGGACAAACATAATTACAACCATTTTTGCGAAGATCCCAAAGTACTCCCTATACTAAAATCTGAAATAGAGTTTGCAATAAAATCACAACGCAACGATAAAACCCCGAAGAGACACTAATGAGTTGCTCAAAACTTTGTGCGAACCATTACAACAACCTCTACAAAAATTATTCAATAATATTTTAATGGAACAACAATCGACTCCACACCAATGGTCTGAATCGACTATAATACTATTACATAAAAAGGGTGATACCAAGTGTCTTGGAAATTATCGACCAATAAGCCTCACTACAAATTTATATAAAATATTTTCAAAAACTTTATTAAATAGATTGACCAAGATATTAGACGAGCATCAACCTCGAGGACAAGCTGGTTTTCGCAAAAACTTTTCAACAATAGATCACATACAGGTCGTAACACAGGTAATAGAAAAGTCGCAAGAGTACCAAAAATCACTATATCTTTGTTTTATTGATTATAGCAAAGCATTTGACTCACTAGACCACGAATCCATCTGGGAAGCACTTTTACAACAAGAAGTAAACACCTGTTATATAAACACATTATGCGACATATACTCTAAATGCACAGCTAATATAAAGCTTGAGACAGAAGGTACCGAATTTCCCATACGTAGAGGCGTGAGACAAGGTGATCCAATATCTCCGAAATTATTTTTGGCAGTATTAGAGATGGTGTTTAGAAACATAAATTGGAGGGGTACGTATAAAAGCTACGGTTATTTCTTAACTATTTGATATGCACTGACCGATGTAGTCATAATCTCCGCAGAAAATCCACACGACCTAGAAATTATGATAAAGGACTTAGTGAAAGAGAGTAAAAAAGTGGGTTTAGTTTTAAATGCATCAAAAACTAAAATAATGACAAATGACGAAGAAAAGCCAATTCTAGTAGAAAACCACGAAATAGATTATGTCAAAGAATATATTTACCTAGGACAATTAATAGCATTCGATGATACTACCGAAAAAGAAATAAATAGGAGAATAGCTCTGTCATGGAAAAAATACTGGAGTTTAAGAGAAATAATGAAAAATAAAAGTATAGATATAAAGATCAAAAGCAAACTCTACGAAAGTACAATACTTCCATGTGTTACATATGGATGTCAAACATGGGCTCTACGAAAGCAGGATGAAGAAAGACTGGCTATCCATCAAAGAAAAATGGAAAGAAGCATGTTAGGTTTGCGATTATCGGACAGAAATACAAATGAATCCATTAGAACGAAGACAAAAGTTACTGATATACTAGAAAGAATAAGAAATTTAAAATGGAAATGGGCTGGGCATTTATGTGAGTTAAATAATGATAGATGGACAAAAAGAGTGACGGAATGGATACCTAGAGATAGTAAAAGAAAACAAGGTAGACCGAAAGTAAGGTGGAGTGATTTATTTAAGAAAAGGTGTGGAACTGACTGGATGCGACAGGCAAGAAATAGGGAAAAGTGGAAGAAACTGGGGGAGGCCTACGCCAGAGAGGCGACTTCCAAAAGTTAATAAGTTTCAAAAGTTATATACTTATTTTAAAATGTAAAACAATGATTTTTTTTTGGTAGAATAAAGGCTTTTTTTTTTTTTTTTTATTTTTTTTTTTTTTAACTAAAACTGACTATTTCTCTTACCGTTTTTTTTTCGTAACTATGCAGTGACTTTCGCGCCTCATAGCTCTGAAATGCAACCACTGACAGCTGGCAAACCAACTTGTTTCACATGCGTTTCTCAGAACCATTTCTCAGATATTTTTTTTGCAACAATGAAGCCCCATCCAGGCCCTAGGCATAGCTCGAAGTGGCAACCACTGAAGGCCGGCAGACCAACTTGTTTCACATGCGGAGATGCCATACTTTGAATATGTACTAAAACTAACCATTCCTCAGATCGTTTTTTTTTTTGCAACAATGAAGCACCTTTCAGGCCCTATAGCTCGAAGAGGCAATCATTGAGAGCCGGCAGACCGACATCATTCACATTAGGGAGCTACTCTACAACCGATAAAAGCAAGTCTATCCATTCCCCTGATCGTTACGAAAATTCTCATGACCTCTCGGTCTAATAGACAACCGGATACGGATATAGATGCTCCATTAGAATTTTTCATTTTCGTGTTCCGTTTAACGCTTACGTTCTCTGATTGAAAATATACGAACATTTTTTTTACGATTCGTTACCGATTCGGTTTTCGTTACGTAGAATGGAGCAGAAATTGTTTCTCGCATTATTTTCATATCACTGGCAACATTGCTAGACGAGTGATTAAAAAAATACGGCTTTTATGTTTTTAGTGACATAATAGGACGAGTGTGACATAATAGTCTGTTCGTTTTCGGCGGTCAGTTTCAAAAATAGGGCTCCTGCAACGCTGCTCTAGTGACCTGCAGGAGGTGTGTCCAGTGCGAGTGCCGCAGCAGTTTGACGGCCCAGGCCAGCAGCCGCGGCGCCTCGCCCGCGGCGCCCGCGCACTCGCGCGCGCGGCCCCAGCGCGCCACCGCCGCCAGCGCCGGCCGGCTCGAGGCCAACTGACGCGCCACGCACTCTGAAACGGAAGTTTCTTTGTCTCAACTAGCTTTTGCCCGCGGCGGAACCGTGCTTTTTCCCGGGATGAAAAGTATCCTATATCCTTCTCTGTACTTCTTACTATGTGTATGCGAAATTTCAGGAAGATCGGTTCAACTGATGAAGCGTGAAGAGGTAACAAACAAACTCACTTTCGCATTTATAATATTAGTTAGGATTAGGATTGTCAACTTTGTTACTTTTTCCTATTATCTCGGATTGTTGCAATGTGTTATTCTCCATCGGATTGTTGCAATGTGTTATTCTCCATAACCTCCTTTCTTTTCGGTCATACTTATATCAGTTCTACCAAGGTCGACTGTTAGCATTACTATTATATGTATAGCCTAACCAATAATATAAAAACCCTCGTCATATTGCGGAAAAGCAATAGAACTAATTTCATATACTGGCAACTGATTAAATAACCCATCTGTCATTTCTCCTGTCAAAGTTTGACTTTTAATCAAGGGCGGATCCAGTATTTTTTTTCTGGGAGGCAGTGGCGGACTATACAAGCTAAGGGCTGGGGCTGCACGCCTTGAGACGAAACTATAAGACGGTGGAGGAGTGGAGGAATGTGGTGGAGAAAGGGGAAATTTTCCGCTCTGCTAATGGTGGCAGATGAATTTTTTTTAAATAAACTTTTCAGAAACTAATACTACTAAATTCTGTTATTTTGATAACTAAGTTCTTAATATGTACTGTTATAGAATCTACCTCCACAGTATGTACACAAATTAGCAGTCTGGGGAGGGACGTGCTCCCTTGCTCCCCTTAAATCCGCTACTGCTTTCAATAATGTTGCAAATTAAAACGCATAAGTGCTGCCTCTAATTCAGGGTTTTTATATTCCCGGTCAGGCTTTATATTGTATTTGTGCAATAAAGGTTAAATAAATGACTAAAATCCGTGTCCATTATTGTGCAAAATTCACAGTACAATAAATACTAACCTTGTCCATCAACGAGCATCCTTATAGCCGCTAACAGTTTATAAGCCACATGATGATCTTCCACATGCGGCAGCGCACTGAGCAACAGCAGGGCGGCGCGGCCCTGCGCGGCCGCCACTCGCTTGTTCGCCACCGGCACCGACAGGTTCCGAAGCGCTGACAGCACCGCGTGTTGGATTTTGGTCACTGTCACCGCGTCAATAGGGTACACGTCGTCTGGCGCTTGTTGCATGCGAACGGCATACTTGTTGTACACTTCAAATATATCTAGAAAAATAAATTCGACTTTATAAATAATTTTCTCCTCTGGTGCTGGCTAAATGAATATGAGTAATCTTCCAAAGAAAGGCGGAATAACGTAAAATATCATACATATAAATTCAAAATCCATTACCCAGAAGTTTATCAAATATCTTGCCCTGCATCATCTGGGTGCAGTAATCATCCTGCTCTTGCGAAATTGCCTATGGCCAGTATTGCAGTAATGAGTAGGTTGTAGTTTGGAGAGTCCAGCCATTTCACCATGGTAACATAAACTTCACCAAATCCATTGTTGTAAAGTGTGTGCATAGCATCATCTGAAACATTATCTCATTACAGTAACACTTTGTAGATTTTTATTTGATAAATTAGAAGATTGTCTAAAAAAATAATTTCAAACATACTTTTTGTGACTGCTCTGTATGTATATCAAATCTCTGCTCTGTATGTGTATTCTTAAAGCTTTTTCATTATCATGTAAATATTAATAAATCTATGAATTGAGTCAATTGCTGAAAAATGGTTTTGCTTTTTAATCCTTCAAGCATGGCGTTTTACAATAACAATTGTTGGCTATGAGACCTTTTTATACATCTATACATTAACACAGTATAAAGATCTACATGAATAAAAAACTTACCTCCAGTCAAAACAATAATGATAAGATCACAAGCTTGCTTCATCACAGCCACTACTTCGAGTCTTCAGCATTCAGTTCACCCGCATTGTGTCTCTGCACTAGTTGCTCCAGCCGAGAACAAACTAGCTGTAGGCCTCCTTCTTTAGCCAGTAATTTCTTTACTGTATCTGTAATATTATTTAAAAAAATTAAGTTAAAAGACAACTAATATTTTTGAGAGTGCCCTCCATTGTAACTCAAACAAAGTATTTGATACAAATACATAACAAGTTCTAGTTTCCTAGCCATGTATAACACCATCTATAGGTAACCCAGACAATAAAAATAAGGCAATGATAAGACAGACCCTAGTTACTCTCCATAGTGTCCATATTTGAAGAAAATTCAGTATATACTTCTTCTCCATACTAGAAATAAAAGGTGATCATTATAATTTAGAGTGATTATTCCTCCATTCTTGATCAAGACAAATTATCTACTTACCATGCTCAGCTTGTGTATGCAAATGTTCTAGACATAGCTCTGATATTTCCACATTAGCTGTCTCCTTCAAAACGTTCAGGACCACCCTGTTTACTTCTTCAGCGAACAGAAACTCAGGTGTGTTGTCATTCACAACACTGTGGACTAGTAGCGCAGTTGACACAGTATCATCATTCATATCATTTTTCTGCAGCTCCAACTCTAAAACTTTCTGTAGAAGTTCTATAAGACCTCCTTGGACAATTGACTCAGAGAACTCTGCTCCCCCAATAGCAAAATTTTGGAACATTTTACAAGCCAAAATCTTAACATCTTCAAACTGATTATCTTTGTCTAAGGACTGCTTGAGTAGGCTTATAAGTGATGGAATCCCATTAGACTCGAGGATAATCTTCCTTGAAGTGTCACAATCACAGCAGAGATTGCCAAGAGCTCTGCAGCACTGTTTTAATAATTCAATTTTGTCAGAAGCATATTCCTTTCTCACAGTCTCAATAATTGGTACTATCACTTCTTTCACTGCCAAAGATTCCCTTTTTCTTCCAGATTTAGCCAGCTCAGATACTGCCTGAATGGATAGCATTATAATATCTTGATCGCTACTGTTAAGTAAAGTCTTCAGACAAGAAGAAACATCATATGCATAATCAATGCCGGTTTTGATAATGTCATTTAGTTTAGCCTTTAAATCATTTGCATTTGTTATGTTTTGAATCACTAAAGTCTCTAAAGAGGTAGATTTCTTTGCTGATGTTCCTAAAACAGAGATATGTAATCATGTATATAAAATAGGTTAATATTCCCTCATTATTTAACAGATCACCAAAAAAACTTACCATCCATTCTGTATATGAATGAAAAGCAAGGAGCCGAATTATTAAGACAATAAATAAATATTATTGTTTCACGTTCATAATTTAATTTAACTACAAAATCAAATTAACATAGAATTTCTGTACAGAAAATTCAAGGAAAATATTTTAGTAGAGTGAGTGAGGTGAGGGAGGGAGGAGGAGTGATCAATGCACTTGATTGACTTTGATTGATGCCCATTTGCTGTCACTGTCAGTTCTGTGCTGACAGCTAGCTGTCATGCATTTTTTCTTAAATCTCTTTTTGGCGAACGATTATGGAATCCAAAGCCAACGAAAAAATATCTGAGCATCTTTGCTAAGATATTTTTTCGTTCCTGCAAGCAAATACTATAAATCAATTTTTGATTTCGATGAATCATGGCTAGCGATGTGCCGCCGAGAATTTCTCGGTTTCCGGAAATTTCTTTCATGGAAAATTTCCGAAACTTTCCAGAAATTTTCGGGAACGTTTTCTCCCAATTTTTTGCGAAAGTCTGTCTGTCACTATTTCACGATGTTTCAATGTTTTAATGAAAAACATAAGACTTTTTGCCGCGAATGGAACCGCGGGCAACAGCTAGTACTAAAATATTTTCCCCTGAAAAATTCTCAGGAATGAAATTCTCAAGAAATTTCTTGGGAAAAATTTCCTGTGAATGAAATTCTCAAGGAATTTCTTGGGAATTTCTCGGAAATTTCTTAGGAAATTTTCCCCGGAATATGGAAAATATGCATTTCCCTTCATCCGATTTTCTTGAAAATTTTAGTGATTGTCAATCTTCTTATTTTAAAGAAGCTGAAAGAAAAATTCCCTTTTTTTTCAATATTTCAGGTACTATTCCAACAATTTCCGTTTTAGGGAATATTTCCGAGAACGTTTCCTGACCGTTTCCAAAAATTCCCGAAAATTTCGGAAAGGGCACATCACTAATCATGGCTAAGATCAAAACTGTTTCATCATTGGTTTGCACTTCCGCGCGCGGCGTATTGCTCCATGGTTGAACCCAACAGGATGTATTAACTCTATGGTTTTAAACCTATGATTCCCGGGTGGGGCAAGCAAATTTTAAAAAATCGAATTTAGTTTTGTTTTTTTAAATAAAGGAATGTTTCCTTTGAATAAAAAGTTACAAAAAAATACATAAGAAATTTAATATAAAATATAAATTGGCTAGTTATACCCAGAGAGAAAAAAATCACTACCCTGTTATATACAAGTTTGAAAAATTTACTGGCAGGATCGCCATGTGAAGGATAGACTACCTACCTAATGATACGAGTGTGGGTGGTAGACTCCTATAATCCTCTAACCCTTACATATACCTAGACCTTTGATTATTTAGACCTACTTATATTTATCTTAGGCTACTCCTATAATAATACCTAAAATTTTATGCTACTAGATAACATCAAAATCTTGAAAAGATGTAGGTATAATCTATTATGTTATTAGGAAAAAGGTCACTGAAAACTGAAACCAGACACGAAAAGAAACATATAAGTAAGGAAGGAGAAATATTTGGCCGACCGAGCTAGCTTTGAAATCGCCTACTTATGGGTCACATTTTAATAAGAATGAGACATCAATATGGTAAGTACCTACATCAAAAGAGCCACACTTTTCAAATTAGGTAAATAATTAGGTTGTATATTTTTGTACTACTACTAGATAGATAGATACATAGATCAACACATTATTGCACCATTTACAGAAAGTACATACAAAGTAGAGACAAAAGTAAATACAAAAATGAGCGCAAAGGCGGGCTTATAGCAAATGCAATAAATTACTTACTACTAGCCACGTAGCCACTTTAATAAATTCATAATTATTAAATTTTTGAGAAACTTTGGATCATATCTCAATTTATAAGAGCCACATGCTGAAAAGTCGTAGGTGTATCGATAATAAAATTCTCATAAAATATAGGTACCACAAAGCAATAAATTACCTATTGTATAACTTACGTTCAACAACACAGATGTGCCGTATTTTAGACGTACCTAATATATTTGTTATTATGAACTTTTGCCTTCCGTGCTAATGAAGAAGTCGAAGAGTTAAAAAATAGTACAGAAATATGAATACTTTAAAAATCCATTTTATATCTTTTTTATATTTTTATATAATGTCCGGATCTTATTCTAGTCTTTCTTATAATTATGAGCGCATGCGAATGTTGGGATCTGGAAGACGACAAATGTGAGTTCCTTATTTTTTTAAGTTCTTGTGAATTATGTAAATATTGAAAGGTGTATCATATCTTTTTTTTGAAACAAACAAATATCTCTATAGGCCGGTAGAATTAAAGCATAAAATAAGACGAATCGACTTTAAAGCCAACAATAGACTTCATTATTTTAGGAGCTTCATTTGTTGCTCAATATTACTATCCTAGCCTTTCCCCCCCAAAAAGTTGTCCTTGGGGCATAGGGGGTAAAATGTACCGTCAAAAGTGGTGTTGTTGCGGTTTTACGATTCTATGTTTTAAAGGACTCACAATTTTTTAAAGTCTCAATGGAAGCTTTAAAGCTTGAAATTTGTACATTTAGTGAGAGTAAATACATATTTTTTGGACAACCCGTTCCCATAAAATTACCTTCAAAATTACTCATCGAAGTTTAACAAATTTTAAATTTTTAGGGTTCCGAAGTAAACTAGGAACCCTTATAGTTTCGTCATGTCGATGAGCACTAGTGTGGGACCGGGTGGTCCAAAACATATGTACCTATTTGGTCCCACTAGACGCAGAATTTAACAACAATACCCCTTTTTGTAGATACATTTTCACCCCCTGTGCCCCAAGCACAGCCCTTTGGAGGGGGAAAGACTGGGATAGTCATTTTGGGCTACAAATGATGCCATTAAAACAGCAAAATCTCTTGTAGTCCCTAAGTTCGAATGGTATTTTAATTCTACCGGCTTAATATTATACCATTGAGATACATGTAGGGGTGTACTAACGGTAGTAGGTAGCTACACAACTTATTGCCATTAGTAGGTCTTTTTGTGCGATTTCAGAGTTCTAGAATTTTTCTAAATGTGCGTTTATTGGTAAAAATGGTTACTGGATACGCGGATGTATTGAGTATCTTCTAATTTTGTAATAAATTCAGCCCTTCGTTTCGACATGCACCCCGGAAGCCTTCCCGGAGCCATACCGCTGCGCAAATCGAAGACTCCGCCGATACCACTTCCTTATCACAACTTATATCAGGGAAGAAGAAGGAAGGAAGACAAGCGGGTCTACAGAGAGAGGTTCAATACGGCCGGCCACCCCGCGGGCCAACTGGTGACCTTTGATGAGCTGTTTGACTGTCCTGTAAGTATCTCTTTTAATATAAAAATTAAATCTGGTAATGGTAGTATACCCGCTTAGATATTAGATACCTAAGGTTGCTGATATACCTAGATATTATGTAGCGCTTGATGACCTGACATACGATAAACGAGTAAATTTCATTTTGTGAAGCAAATTTTTAAAGGAATCAAAAAATTAATCAATTAAAAGTTACGATTATTTTAACAAATCTATTACATATCCAATCAAATTATACAATTCAAGCATAAATTTAATCATAGATGTTTTAAAATGACATAACCGATTGCTTTTTCAGCTAACGTTTTTATCAGTGGAGACTGAGTCCAACATCCCCATAGTTCTTAGAGGAGGGGTGGGCTACCCTTACTTCAATATCATCATCAAGGTGAAGCCTTATGATGGAGCGACAGGCCAGGTGAGGGCCTACTGCATGAAGACAGAACAGGATTACTACAAGGAAAGACAGACCCCGAATATAGCCAAAGTTTATGTTTTCACCGAGACAACGGAGATGTCATTTCAAGACTAGCTGTTAATCATATTAATAAATTTTGTTTTTAGTAATTGTTTCCTTAAATACTTACGAGATGTTTGAACAAACATTCAAAAATGATGCGATTTGGTCGCACGATGAAATTAGTTTAGGACACAATTAGTTAGGACTACGACGACGTTGATACCTAGTAATATAGTAATATACTATTAATATTGCTAACTACAGGTACCGGTTGAGTTCCAGATATAGGTACGCTTCAGTCAGACAAGCAAACTCAGGCTTTATTAGTAACTAGCTTTTGCCCGTGGCTTCGCCCGCGTGAATTTCCCACGGGAACAGTGCTTTTTCCTGCGATGAAAAGTACCCTATGTCCGTCTCAGGAAGATAAAGTGTGAAGAGGTAACAAACAAACAAACTCACTTTCGCTTTTATAATATTAGTTAGGATTAGGATAGTAGTTAGATATGGATTTCGGTGATTTATGCCCCATACTCTATTGATCCAATGCAGCGAGCCGAATAAAAAAAATAACGATTTTTTATTACCCAGCCCTATTACGAATTTACGATATTTTCTTTTACGATAAACTTGACCTTGTTACATCAATGAGATTTTGTAGGTCTTATTATGCAGATAAATAAGTGTAAACAAATCTGGATCTACATATCTATACATAAGAATTCAATTAGACTTTAAACCTAAAATAAACACACATTTTTTAATTCTTCATCAAAAAAAATGTATCACAATATGTACCTATTTATAAATGTCTAAATAATAATTATCTAAGTAATTGGAAAAAGCTTGCTAGACCTAAAATTAGATATACATTTTATGATGTTTTTGTTTTTTTTTTCGGTAATATGGACTAAAATAGTTCGGAGAATAACATTAGCCAAAGAAAAAATACTTAAAGCTAAGCATGTTTGCAACTTTTTTAGCTTTAGGTGGTAGTACTTATATTAATTCTGTAGCTTTAGTAAAAGGACGATCTTACAATAAACGTAACAAAAGTAATTGCAAATAAATGGGTTTTTTTCAATACCTATTCTACTGAAATTCAATAAATTTTTTGAATAGAAATTTGTTCTAAATCGTATTTAATTTATCTCTGTGGCCGTGTAGGTACTAGCGTACTGACTGGATTGACTGGTAAACAATAAGCGAGTGCGATTGAACGTAACAATTAAAATCAGTTCCTACGGGATTGAAGCGGTTACGATCAACTTGGTGCATCTACAGCGTGATCTGGTTCTGGACCTAAATAAAAGTTTCTCAATAACCGGAAGCATTAAAATAAATAGACACAAATACCAACCACTACGGTTCTATTTTTGAATGTAACTTAGAACTCGGGAAACATAAGCACTCGATTTTGATTTTCGACCTTCTTTCAAGTCAGTTTTTCAATGCTCATTTCAAGCTTCATTCATTTTTGGGCATTCTCACTCCCCCAGAGTACACCCGCTGAATGACATTTATATTATTGATTTATTTAATTTGAAAATACCTAACAGTATTTTTCACAAAGAATTTTATTAGAATATCATAAATTTAAATTAGGTACACATTATTTTAAGTTTCCTTTCTATGTACGTACATGTCGCGTACAAAAGTAAAATAAATTGTTTTTATGACGTTAAAGAGAATGTAAAATACTCATAGGTACAATGATTTTGATTTTTAACAGCCTGTATAGGCACATCGCCATGCTATGTCCTAATGAGAACAAAGCAACCGAAGAAGTATTTAGTTATCACTGCAGGGGACACACATCTTGACACAACTTTTTGTCAGTAACCTTCAATGTTTTTATTATTTTATCTACTGTCTTTATTGCAAATTGCACTCGGTATTACTCAGCGGGTGTTGTTACTATCTTAGTGAATTTATTAGGTTAATTTAATTGTAAAAATCTGTGATATAAAAATGTATTTGTGTGGCGTTTCTGACTTTTTTCGAAGACGCAGGCCGTCCGTAGAAAGGGTAAGTGCAAAATAACATTTTAATAATGTATTTACTTACTTACCTAGGTATTTATATGAAATCTTTCTAGTGTGATTTCTTTAGATTCTAAGTTGTGACTTTAGAAGTGAAGATAGATGTCATTTATTCATTAGAATATGGTAATACATAGTGGTGTTACTACCTATGCATATTAGGCGTAGGTAGGAATGTTAAGTTAAAAGAAAGGAAATAAAAAAAAAAATGTTTAACTTAATTCACGCAGGTGGCTGCTCAGAAAGCGTCTTATCCCATGTTTTTAGAAGCATTGGACAATAAAATCAAGGAAAAGATCCATATACTTTAGAACGACTACACGCGAAGACTTATTCATCTGAGTACCTGCACTTATATATCGTATATCAGATTTTTATTCGAAGTCATTTCGATATTACTTTGTACTACTCCCGTCTTCAGGCCAGTGTTGCCAGATTTACAGGAGAAATCTCGTAACTTTACGAGATTTGGCGATCTCTTACGAGATTCAAGAAAAAAGAAAATCTCGTGTACTTTTTTACGAGATTTTGACCACGTTTGGTTCCATTTTTTTTTTCAAGACCAGCGATTCCTGTTACACAAACATATTCCTCTAAACAAGGTAGGATTGTCCCTTTTCCCTGAATGTTGCCAAAATATTACCTACAAAGAAGTTAACAATAGACCTCGTAATAAATGATCGACTCACTCAGCACATCACTATTATACTTACCTCATCTCTATAGTCTTTGGGCCGGGAATTCCCGCTTGATGTATTTCTTTGTTGTTTGCCCTTGTTTTTACTCATATAAAAAACATCGGATTCCTATCTCTCCTTCCTCTAACCGAAACACGTAAAGAAATATAGTTTTACTCAGTCGTTAGTTGAAAGTTTGTAAAGTTCCAGTGCATTTTAGAATGTATCTTCCGGAATCATTCAGTGATTAATTTAAAATAATGAGCTAGTGACAGTGAATCTCCGCTATCTCCATCGACTCCACCTAGAAAAAAACTAAAACGGGAGGATGGATCGCAAAAAAATCAAGGTGACACTGTTTTTAAACATCATTCTCAAACTTTTCGGGATGAATGAATTTTACCAGAATCCAGTATTAGGGAGACAGCTGCAGCCAGATCCTAAAATACTCAAACAGCGAAGTGTGCATTCTGTCCATCGAGTTCTTTTGTAGTTGCCGAAATCACAAATGCTGAAAACTCACGCTGAATCAAAAAAACATTTGAAATAAAAACGTTACGATATGGAAGACCACTGTTCTCTGTATCAAAACTTCAAGCCCTAGGGGACCAGCATCAGCTCTTTCAAATAATTACAGGGATCACGTCCCAACATTGATGCCCATGGAAGTCTTACCACGCATATGTGCATCTTTCAGGGCAGAAGAAGGAAGCAACAGATAGAACGATCAATGGAGAAGACTGCCTATTGCTAAA
This sequence comes from Ephestia elutella, assembly GCA_018467065.1. Classification (NCBI taxonomy): domain Eukaryota; kingdom Metazoa; phylum Arthropoda; class Insecta; order Lepidoptera; family Pyralidae; genus Ephestia; species Ephestia elutella. The sequence goes on from CM031585.1 coordinate 10,750,179, forward strand.
GCTCGGTACTCAGAAACGGCTTCCAAGATTTAAAAGATCCTGAAGAGTTTTAGGCAATGTTGCACTCAAAACTGAGGATTTCTCCGAATTAGCCATTCTCTCTCACACAGTTCTATCTTTGCCTCATGCAAATGCAGACTGTGAAAGTGTTTTCGGTAAAACCAATTTAATCAAAACAGACCTTAGCAGAATCGTCTTGTTACAGAAACAGTAAATGGTACACTTTTAGCTGCACACAGTTGTGCTGGGGCCCAAATCGTCAAAACGGTTATGTGACATTTGAACCCTCTAAGGGCATATGTTCTAGAATGACTTCAGCTGAAAAACTGTACAACAACAATAAAGATGATTTAAGCAATGTCCCCTGACAATTTTTATTATGACACGAGGGATTTTCCGTATTTCAAATTAAAAAAGAAATGATTGGGCAAATGACCCATAGATGGCGCGCTTGGTAAAAACCGAGAAAAAAAATAGCCATACAAAAATCAAAAAAATCCACGGGATTGGCATTAAAAAAAAATAAAACTTGGTAAAAAAAAAAACTAAAAAGTATCTATATTGTGATTTGTGCAACTGTCAAACTGTTATGCAGATTTTTTTTCTGCCTCTGGTTGAAAAGTAAAGAAGCGCACTGTATAGGTTCCAGCCATTGTTACGACTCGAAAGCTTTCCATAAAACGCTATCTGTTGAAGACTTTTTTGTACTGATTTTTTCTTGAGTGGCTGTCAGAAAAATCGCTCATTAGCCATGTAGAATGTGTATTCTATTAATAATTTGTACCCATCTACTCATTTTTATTATGTAAACTTATTAAAATAAGAATCACAGTTATTTTGTTTCATTTTACAGCTAATATACCTAATGCAAACCAAATGGAATTAAATATATTGTGTAAAGTAAGGATTTTATGATATTATTAATTTATACGAGAATATGTTCTGAAATTACGAGATATTTGGCAACCCTGGTACGAGAAAAAACATCCGACGTCTGGCAACCCTGCGGCAATAGCCGTATAGTACACAAACACACAGCCGTATAGTACGTACGTACACAGTAATAGGCACTAGAAAAACTAAACAGCCGGAAGTAGTATTTGGTTGATGAAATTTATCGTAGGTACATCGGTCAGATTGGACCAAATCAGATAAAATTTGGTAGGGGCGTAATCCTGTGAGCCAAACATAGACGTGCAAAGTATTTTTTTAAATAATGGTAATTTTCGGGGGAAAAATTAGGAATTAAAAAAAAGTTTTGCAAACCTTACTGTGTTCATTTGAGTAAGGTTACTCAAATATATTTTTGTTCTTCTTTTCACTCAGCCGAAAGACGTCCAATGCTGGACAAAAGCCTCCCCCAAGGATTTCCATAACGACCGGTCCTGCGCTGCCCGCATCCATGCGCAACCCGCGACCTTCACCAGGTCCGGTCGTCGGTCCATATTTTTGTTATTATTGTAAAATAAATAGTTTTGATTTTATTCATGAAAGAAGACGAAAATTGACTTGATCTCCGAAACTAGGTACTGAGTCTAAAATTTTGAAAAATATACAAAATATAGTTTGTTGCCTGTAGATTACAGGAAAACCAATAAGGATTGGCATTGTTCGGAACCCTCTCTACGCGAGTTCAACTCGCACTTGGACGGTTTTTGCTAATGATATTGATCAAAAGAAGTACGCACTTTAGAAAGAATTCGTCATAGAAACGAATTCGAAAGTGTTCCAGTTTTAGAATATGAGATATGAATATGCGACTTACACTGATGTCAACAATCGGCCGAGTGCCGCGCGACTGCTGCCAACAGATTTTGGAACATTAAAATAGAAAGTAGGGTCGTGTACTCGTGTCGCGATTCGTGATTGCTATCAGACTGCAAGCCAACTTCTGGGGCTGCAGGTGTACCTTGATTGAGTTATAAAAGAAAACAAATGTAACGGGGAGGCGAGTATCTTATGGTATCCCATATTTTAGTAGGTACCTACCCATAAAGGCGTCATGTGTAGAACCAAGAAAACATACAGGTGAAAAATACTTATGAATATGAGCAACTTTTTGTATGGTTTTTGTATGGTATCTTGAAAAAACCGGCCAAGTGCGTGTCGGACCACGCATAAAGTAGGGTTCCGTAGTTATTTTTGGCACCGCGCTGTTTTGCATTTCTTGCATCATCATCAAAATATGTAAAAAAACTTTTTAAGTTTATACTGTTCTTTTGGAAAAAGTATATATTTTTATTTTATTTATAATTTCAAAAGTTTCATCACAGGATACCCGAAACAATTTTAAATAAGAGTTTCCGTGCCCTGTTTCTTTACGTGAGTGATTTGAAGTTTATTTTATACTAGCTTTTGCCCGCGGCTTCACCCGCGTGAATTTCCCACGGAAACAGTGCTTTTTCCCGGGATAAAAGTAGCCTATGTGCTATTCCAGGTCATTATCTACCTCTGTACCAAATTTCATCGAAATCCGTCCAGTAGATTTTGCGTGATTGAGTAACAAACATCCTCACAAACTCACAAATTCACAAACTCACAAACTCACATCCAAACTTTCGCATTTATAATATTAGTATGGATGTCCAAGACTTTAGAAATTACAGGGACACCGTGTAAACGACTTTGGCGGGCTATATCTCGCAAATGGTACTCAAGCTGATAAAAAAGTGTTGTATGGAAACCCTACCTTATTTTCATAGTCCTTTTCAACGATACCCCACACTAGGGGTGCACTCAAAAATAATTGACTCCCCCTAATTACATGTATGGGGTACCTACCCTTAAAAAGTTGGTAATTTTAATTTTTTGTATTTTAAAAAAATGAGATCTATACGTGAAGTATCCTCGCACCAAGTTACATGCAAATCAGTCCATAAACGTAGAAGATATTCCGCTGTGACAGACTAGGACGGACGGACGGATGGACTGAACGATCTTATAAGGGTTCCTTGTCGGACTACGGAACCCTAAAAACGGTTAAAAGGTTTTGTAAAATTGTATGGAACAGCTGATTTTTTTTTGAGACAAGGGTCGGGTCGGTCCCATCCTGTATGTATAAATAGGAATGAATTGAATGAATTTAGGGCAACACATGTCGCGGGGACTGAATTCCTAGCCCATTCTCACAAGAGCAATTAAAACCAAAAGAGTATTTATTCAGTACAAATCCTTCTACTTAAATACCAATGTCCTTAAATGGCTTTCTTCGCTGGGCAAAAATATTTTCTCTGCTAAAAGACATTTACCAAACTTCAAATTTTATTTAAAAACATATACTTGAGGCCGTTTTTTCAGTACTAACATTAAACAACTACGGTACCACAACTTACTCAATTATAATACAATATATTTTTTTATTTATTTATTTTCAAAGAAACAACAATTTTACAATTTATGCAAACCAAAAACCACTAATTACTTAGAACTTAAAATAGTTGTGTAGTTACATCTAAATTTGTTAGTATATTTTTGTAAAAATATACTAACAATTACTGTATTTTTGTAAAATATAAGTACGTAGGTAAGTAGGTAGGTAGGTAACGCTACAGCCGTTACAGCGTTCCTGAGTTTAGCGCGTTCAAACAAACTCTTCAGCTTTATTTTATTAAAATAGACATGGGTATTATATCTAAAGTTCATATAGCTTATATAACTAAGCATTAACGTTTATAATTTATAATTGCAGGCGGATAAATATAAACCTATCCAGCAGAATCCTATTAGAGGTAGCATCAAACGAAATACGACCACGTAAACAAACGTTAACAATGAAATCAAAACATACGGCGTCGTTAATATCGCCCGCGCGCTAATATTCGTCTGATCCAATTTTAAATGTCAGATAGATAATTGTGTAACGGACTGGCGTATGGTCAACACCGTCTGCCCGGCGTGTCTCAGTCTGAACTGAAATTCAGTTCGCGGTTTTTCAGCGGACCACTCCGCTTGTTCCGGGCGTTACAACAACTGGCGAAAGTTTTTACGCGCACACAATCACAGTAATCACGTTTTTAAATTCAAATTTAATTTAGAGTGTACCCAAAATGCTAGAGAAATAGTTTTCAGCGTGTTTAAAATTTATATTGGATATAAAAATGGAACGGAAAAGGTGAATGAACCCCGCGTGTATTTTAAATTTTACAAATTGCTTTTGAATAAGAAAACTTTAAATAACATCAATGCTATATCTATTCTTATGTTATTCAGCACTCTACTAATTTTTCTGTCGTATTTTCTTTACATATAATAGGCATCTAAACAGATTCTTTCTGAAAAGCTGATATCAAGTTAAGGGAAAATAGTGAAAATATAACTTCCTGTTTGAATGATGCTGCCACAATTTTTATTTTGTCATAAAGATTTAATATTCCTTCTTATGTACTTAAAAGTATAAGTTAGGTCTTAAATTTGTATGACCTTCCAAATTGTTGCTTTGATTCCACTTAGTAGATGATGAATCCGATATATTTACTCTAAGATCCTGGGGTCATTCTCTCATTTCGTGCAAAAAGCCTTTAAACGCGATTTTCAGGCAAATTACAGCATTTAAGAAAAATCTAATAACACAATAATATGTATATGAGCTTTAGAAAAAAGTCGCAACTGTAAGCTTTATTCTAGGTAAAGTACCTTTTTTTTTAACTTTTAAAAACATGCCTAAATCTCATCACACTCGACGGTTTTCGACCGAAGTCTCCATTCCAATGTACTTTACATCTAAACTGGGTAATTTAGAAAAATGAATGTATGCTAATTCTACCATATATTTAATCATGATTATGGGGATAAAACCGAATTGACTATCAGTCATACCTTGACGAAAGTATAACTGTGAGAGTGTTTGTCACAGTAGATTCCAACATTACCCGCGCGAGACATAGTTGTAGGTAAATATTGTACTTAGCGGGGCGCCTTTACAACAGTCGCCGATTAGATGGCTACTCATTGGTCAGTTGTCCGCGAGAGAGCTTACGGGAAGGACGTGTGATTCGTATTGAAAAAAATATTTACGTTCTCTTGAGTGGTTCCGACTCTTGGTTCAGTTTGTGTCTCATCACCTTCAGGGGAATAAATCGGTAAGTAAGAAGGATATCTCTCAGTGTTATATTTGTTATTATGTGTTTTTCGATTGTCCTTCGAGTAGCTGGTATTTGAAAATTTAAAAATAAAATTGAAATGGACATTTGGGATAAAAACTTAAATTTTCTCATTCATTTCCTTTACATTACCTTCCTTTCCTTCCAAATTTTTGACGGAAGGTAATGATGTGTTTTGGATGGTAATGAAAAATGCGCCAAAATGTCTTGGAAGGTAATGTTTTTATTTGGATGGTGATGAAATAGTCAATAGATAATGTTATGTTTTATCATTGTTTTCTTAATTACTAGTACCTATTACACCCACTCTTATTAGATATACTATTATAATGGGTATACTATTGCAATTACACGCGATAGTCATTTTAAGGAGGGTAATCAAAACACATGAGAAAAAGTAGTAGTTAAAACATGCAAAACCAAGTTGCAACTTGATGACTTTTATCATAGTTTCATAACTAATAGATGACCACTTGGTTAAAGTATTGAAACAAAAAATAGTAGGTTACTAAAAGTGCCAATAACATGGTTACCTACACTTATTTGTAAATACCGATGTAGCATAATTTATTATTTTGCAGAAAATATGTCTAAACAAAAGAAGAAAATAACAAAAGAAGAAAAATTACTAAAAGATCGGCAACGTAAAAAAGAAAAAATATCAAGCCATAAAAAATGATCCAGAACTTTACGAAATACAGAAGGAAAAAGAACGAAATAGATACTTACTAAGAAAGGAAAAAGAATATATGTAGCATTAAGGAGTTAACACCCAGAGCTCAAAGGGAGCAAAGAAAAAATTGGCGGAACAATAGTGCAAAACATTTTGCGAAAAAAAAGAAGCTGAGAAGATTGAAAGAATCATTCTAGAAAAATCACCACCTCCCAGTGATACAGAAGATATAAATGTTAATGGGATTGCAGAAGTAGTCGATCCGCTTGGTTTAGAAAATAATAATCAGGCAACTCGCCAAAATACTAATTTAAATATAAAATTGAGACGATTGAGATACAGATACACAAAGATAGTAAAGCAGTTACAAAGAAAAATAAAAGGATTTAGAAAATGAAGTTAAACAAATTAAAATTTCAAGCCAATCAAGGAAAATAAGATAAAAATTATAGAAGACTCAGTAGAAAAGAGAGTGAACGAGGAAATTTTTACTAGACGTCGAAAGCGAAAAAGTTGATCAAATAAAGAAAAAGTTGCTTTTTGGAGAATCAATTTCGAAAAATTTACAACAAGAATACCAAACAAGAGATAAGAAAAATAAAAAACCATTTATTGAAAGCATCATTAAGAACAGAGACAAGTTAAAACAATATAGGATTCTTGGTAAATTACCTTTTTCTTGTGAAAAAGCTCACAGAAACCAATAAATGTTAATATTTTACCTGAATTAATAAAACGATTTCTCGAGGACGATGCTAACAGTTCACTCGCTCCTGGTAAAAAAGAATTTATTAAAACAGGCGGAGAAAAAAAACAAAAACGTTATTTAAGAGATAACTTGCGTAATTTGTACGATAAATTTTGTAAAGATGAAGTCACAGTCGGATACTCTACTTTCTGTAGGTATAGGCCCTCCTGGATAGTAACACCAAACGCAAGAGAAACTTGTGGTTGCAAACTTCATACTAATGTAGATCTTATATTTGTGGCCCTGAAAAAGGCAGCTATTACTAAAGAAGGTTCGGGGACGGATATCCTGAAAAGTATCTGTTGCAATACTGCTGATGAAAAATGTTTGGACAAGAAGTGCCAACAATGTAAAAATAAAGTTTTGGCATACAAAGAATTCAATAATGACCAGAAAATTGTTTATTTTCAATGGATGATAGAGAAACAGGTTTATAAAGCGAAAGATGGCAAAGATAAGATGACTACTGTTACCATAAAGAAGAGGTTGGAAGATTATCCTCGGGATATTATTTTAAATTTTGAACAGGCTACACTTCCTAAGTTTTTAATGCATACAAAAATATTGTTATGCAGTATGCAGCAATAAAAAAATGAAACAAAAATATGAAACATGACGAAACTTTAATTCATATTGATTTTAGCGAGAACTACTGTTTTAAACATAATTCTGAAATTCAGTCGTTTCACTTTGGTGGTAGTAGAGGACAAGTATCACTACACACAGGTGTTCTGTATTATGTTAACCCTGAAACAGGACTTATCTCTACTAAATCCTTTTGTACTGTGAGTAAATGCCTTCAACATGACGCTGCATCTATGTGGGCTCACTTAAACCCAGTACTAGATATGACAAAAGAGCTGGTCCCTGCTTTGAAATCTATCCATTTCTTATCTGACTCACCCACAAGTCAATATCGCAATAAATACATATTTTACTTGATAACAAAATTAAACCTAAATATACCAAGTATCGAAAAAATAACATGGAATTACCTGGAAGCCGGGCATGGAAAAGGTGCCCCAGATGGAATAGGAGCAGTAGTCAAAAGAACAGCCGACAATTTTGTAAAATACGGCGGAGATGTTGGATCATTCAATGAATTTGTTGAAGTAGTCAGCCAGGATATAAAAAATGTGAAGATTATAATTATTGATGAAGACAAGATATTAAACATTAAATTTCCTAAAGATATTTCAACTTTTAAAGGCACTATGAATGTGCACCAGGTACTAAATTTATATTATTATTTAAAAATAACTAAAAAACGTAAATAAATTTTACTTTTTTGGCTCGTTGGACTAAGTCTGGTTTTTTTCAGGCTCTATGGTGTCTCTCCCTGCCGTACACAGTTGCGTTTCGCAAGTTGAGCTGTTTTGATTGCCTGAGTACGTATATTCCTTGTAGTCATGGGAAACATTTAGGTGTTCTTAGTATTGGGATAGATAACAGGGCAACTTCTACCTCAAATGAAGTTGAAATGACAGACTTTATATTGAAGGAACCGCATGTAGATGAGTTTAGTTTAGTCATTGATGGGCCACACAACTTTTTAGCTACAGAAATTATAAACGAAGTTGAAATGACGAACTCTAAATTAAAAGAACCGCAAGTAGATCAGTTTAATTCAGTCATTGAAGGGACACACAATGTTTTAGCTATCCAAGAAACAACAAATTCGTTTAATAATCAGACCTCAATGCCACAACCGTTAGATGACATATCTTACTTAAATATTGACTCTCCAACAATTTGCAATAACATCACAAATATTGATGATACGACACTTTTAAACGCAATAGATGACCAGCTCTTATGTGACAGTAGACAGACTAGTATAATTGACTCACCAAAAGTTCAAATTCTTTCTAACGTGCCGTTTGATTGGCAACGTTATACCTTTTATAACAAAAAGACTCGGGCTTTTCATCAGCATGACCAAGATGAATTTAAAAAATTTATTTCCGATTCCAGTACAGTTACAGCTGAACCTAAAGTAGAATATGGTCAAAGTAGTCAGATTGCAAATGAAAAGATTAATACAAATATTGCAGCCATGGATATGGATAAAGAAAATGTTCTAATTGATTCTCAATGCCTGAACCTCAGCACAGATGATTGGGTAATAGTCGAGTATAAAATAAAAACTAAAATCTATGCATATATAGGAAAAAATTACAGAGTGTTCTAATGGCACATATACTATACTTTTTTTGAAAAAGTCATCAACAATATCTCTTTATTTTACTTGGCCTACAGTAAAAGACGAAGATACTGTATCAGAATCTCGGGTTTTGGCTTTTTGCAAAATCCGACAATTAATAGACAGGGCCAATATTATTTTGAAAATCTACCTGACCTCAATTATAGATAGTTAACTTTTATTATTGCATATTAATTAATAGTTCCTTTTCATCTCATCCTTTACCTTTTCCCACTTCTATGTGGAGGTGTATGTCGGTGGCCATCTCATTTAATATTCTCTTCCTACTCATGCTATCCTTTGTACAATACATCCTTCTCTTTGGGTCATCCTCTATTTCTTCGCCCTCTCACGGCCCTTCTTGTGATATGATTTTTGTTCCTTCTTAATATATGTCTATTATTCTTAACCTATAACTATTTAACTCTTAATTCATGCTACTCTTATGCTTCCTACTACATATTGATTCTGTTTTTTTATGCAGTATTCTTTTATCCGTCACTCATGCCGTTCATTGCCCAACATTCTGATCCATACAATATAACAGGCCTGATTATGGTTTTGTATTTTTCTCTTTCTCCATTTCCATCATTGCAAATTGTTGGATAGTCGCAATATCATTGTTATAAGAATTATATAATTAAGATGCTGACTAAGACTGATTGAATATGAAGACTGATTTGAGTATTAAGCTGACCGTTTAATAATACTCAATATTTATTTCATAAGTTCAAGTTTGATCTCATTTTTTAATTTAATATATGAAGATGACTAGATTAATGAAAGTTTATTACGATAGGAGTATTGTTAAATTACTTATTTCTTTGTTATTAATGTTAATGTCTAAATACAACACACACTGGTAATTGAGTACCTAAATGTTCCAGTTTTGTTTTTGATTTGTTTTTTATGAAAGTTTATTTTATCAAGTTATTTTAGAGCGATAATATTCAAACGCATTTTTATGATTTATTTTGAAAATAATGTTTTTGGTTTTTATCCTATTTCGTTTCGGCTTGACTGATTTGTCTTGAGTAATATTTTTGTTCCTACATAAAATGCCATGATTGAAGATTGATTAGATATTAATAAGGTTTTGTAAAATTACTTTTTCATTGTATTTCTAAATCCAACAAATAAACACTTTATTCAGTAAGTGTTCCAGTTTTGTTTGTTATTGAGTGCAAAAACGTGAATTTCATTTTTAAAATTTCCAAATTGAATTTAGATGGTTGTTTTTCTATGAAAGTATGTTTTATTACGTTTTTAGAACGATAATAATTAGACGCATTTTATGCGTTACTGCTTGACTGATTTGCCTTGAGTAGTATTTTTGATTATACTTAAAATGCCATAATTGACGACTGATTAAAAGTTTATGGAGAATTATTAAGCTAAGAGTATTAAATATTATTGTATTAGTTAAATTATTTCATTGCTTTATATAATGCAAAATGTCTAAATACAATAAACACTTCCATCAAGTGTTCCAGTTTTGTTTGTTTTTGTCAGGATAATAAACTAATTTTGTTTTTAAATTTTTCAGAATGTTTTTCGTCTTATGTTTTTTAATAAACGCGCGTTTTTTGTCGCAGTTAAGTACTCTAGACTAATAAGTCTAGATTACTTAACTGCGACAATATTCTGACGCATTTTGTGTTTATTTTGAAAAAATATTTTGTTTTGTATCCATTTTCGATGGCTTGACCATATTTTCTTAAACAGTACTTGGTTTGTACTTAAAATATCATTTTTAATAACATCTGAATTTGTTACTTTCCGAATATAGAAAATAAAATCTGTGTTTGATTAATAAATGATTAATTATATGATACCTATTTCTTGTTTTATGCATTACCCTCCTCTGGTTAAATTACCTTCCAGACCCTTTTTCATTCATTTCCATCTTTGATCATTACCATCTTGGTCAATTTCATTACCATCTTTAGCATCATTACCAGTCGTCCATTTGCATAAAAAGTATTAGCCTCATCAATGGGCCTTTAGCTGATAAATATACATTTTCAGACCTTCTTTCCCGCTAATCAATAAAATAATGGATATTACAAAAAAAATCTCAAATTGAGAGAACACCCCAAATTTGCACGAAATGAGAGAACGTCCCCCTGATGGATGATTTTTGGTTTAGTTTTTACCTATACAATAATAATTACCTCTGAAATGAATCTGTATATACATAGTGAGTGGTAGTCAACTGTTTGTATAATTATGACTCATTTATTCTGAAAATTGATCATGTAAAGATCTAGTTTCTGAATAAACTTTTCATTTGATATGATAAATTTTTAAATAAGACAAATCTACTATAAGACAACTAGGTATACCTACTTACATTACGATCGATATATATCTGTGCTACGTCCTGCATAATCCTATTAGGAAATAATCTACTTCACTACGCGCTGACTGCTTTACCTACGTAAAGCTAATTAAATAAAAAATATGAGGCAATTTTTTGTAGTTTGTGCAGCTTTTAGGATATTTTAAAGTAGGTAGTTTAAAACTCGCCGAATACCTATTGTTAGGCTGAGATCAATAAGCAATACTCAACTACTCGGTTGCTCAAAGTTGATATCAAATATGTGATACCTATCATAAGGCTGAATTTCACGAAATTAAAATGTTTTTGTAAAATAAAACTCTATCAAATAAAAACCCACCTTATGATAGGTAACCAGCTACTTGTTTTTAACTTTGTGCAGCCGAAATGCCCAGATTAAACCTAAATTTAACTACTTTGTGCCTGAAGCATGTGAATCCGATGGACACAAACACAACACAGCGACAAATAGATAGACCAATACTTCTTCCGGCCAACCTTTGGCTGGAAAGAGAAAGAGGTAAAAAGGATAATTTGGTGCAGTAAACATTGTTAATAATAATAAAACAAACTAATTATTTAAAAATAAAAACACGACTGGCAACTTAAATAGCCTATGTCACTCGGAGGAATGCATGGAATCTAACACCTCTCACACTAATATCTGACTTATGGTGGAATAAAGAAACTTACATACATTACATACATACATGAACCCTGAAAACATAACACTCCTTTTTTGGTCAGTTATGTAATAAAGAGTAACAAACAAATATGTATACACATTTTACTAGTTGGTAACAATATCGATAATAAACAAACTAAAGATGATTAACACTATAGTAGACAGTAAACTGCTATTAGCTGCTTTAGTAGATTGTCTGCTAAAGATAACTGTCTGGAATAACTAACATGTTTTACTCGCGAAATCGAACCCAATATCTTTGGGAATGTGAATTCAACTCGTAACACTTTGTGTGATGGTTTATAGTCAACACAACACATTAATGCTTTTGCGCATAAACAAGCAACATTTTACAAGTGTCATTGTTAATGTCTAATGTGCCAATTTCTTCCACTTATAATAAGGCTAGGCAACTATGTATTAAATAATTTTGTTGATCATCAAGATATATTATATACCTTTACTACGTAGTAGTTGTATTTCGATATCTTCGATGGTATACATTTCGTTCCTATTTTTTGTGCGGTTTAAAATATCACAGATTTTTTAAAAACATACATCAGCTTTTCAGGAACGAATCAATATAATAGGACTATGATTGCTTAGCTCCTAAATATCTCGATAGAATATTTTCCAAATTTGGCTAAAGACTTTAGAGGCATGTTCCGGCCGTCTCTGATCCGCGGCTTGAGTCTCGAGTCGCCTGATGTAACCAGCTATGGGCTTGCCAGGAGCCGGCGCGCCTCGCTGTCGGCGGAGCAGCGGCGCAAGCTGAGTCTCATGCGCACCTCCAGCATCCCCGCACCCCTGACCCCGGTGAGCCACATTTACCATTTGGTTCCCTGCCCGAGAAACTGCTGTACTCAGGTATAGTTAGATGGATAGTTTCACGTGTTATGCGATTAACTGCTGAGACTTTAATGTTTTATGTTCGTAACTTGTGCGCCTTTTGGATGGTACTACTTGTTCTTCTTCATTTACTTTAAATTTGCTTTTGATAACCCTTTCTATGAAACGTACCTAATTAACTAGATTCTCCACCTTTAATATAAAATGGAAATGTATTTTTGTAATTATTAATCTATGAATCCATAAAACTATACTTAACACCTAAAATTAATTAATTTGTTATATTCTGACTATTCTGTAATAAGTATACTTACGCGACTACGCGTAGCAAAAGATATCCGCTAACGCTAAGATCGGTAATTTCCAAAAATTACCACGGTCGTGGAATCGTGAATCCCTACGATTTAAAAATACCTTCCGTAGTTTTTAGTATATAAATGTTTGATACGCCTTTTACTATTTCAACATGTGCATAAACCTTTTCTTGTGCGAATTTAGCAAGCTCAAGCATAAACCATGCATACGAATCGCGTTAAATTATAATGTCTTGTTTACATATAGATCTAAAATGTTTACTGCAGAGGTCGTCACGTTGGTACATACGTACGTCACGACAAACCCTGATGTGCTAAATCTGTCATGACAATGGCCGTATTGTTCGTGGGAAATGAGCAAAAGTCGGGAAAAACAAATAAACTGTAATGTGTTTATAATACGCGAGATTTCCTTAGTTCACTTTTTTTGCAAATTACGTTTTAATATTTTGTTTAGAAGTTAAAATTGTGTACCTACCTATTGAGTTGTAAGCTAATAAGATTTTTATGAATTAATATGTAAATTAGTTAGATTCATAATCTAAAGAATATAAAAAGTAAAAAATATAGGTACTTACATAGAAATGTACAGCAATTATATTATTTTAAATTCAATTATTAATATATAACAATTAATTCGAATAAAATCAACATAACTCGTGTTGGCAACCAATAATGTGGATTATCTCAAGAAGTTATTTATTTCTTAATATGTTGTCCTGCTGTTCTAACTGGCACATCTTACTATAATAAATGCAAGTTTACATTGTATTTCAATATGTATTAAATAGTTTCCTCGAATACCTACATAATATATTTTGTTGGTATTATTACGTCTTCTAAATGTTAGCAAACAGAAATGTATTTATAAACTATAGATTTAGTATGTAGGAACCAGTATAAAACAGCCATTGTTTTATAGTTACAAAGGTCTTTTAATTCCATCTTTTAATTCCAACTCTTTTTTAAACTTACTACATAATGGAATGGCCGTGACACCACGATTTTTGGCACTTTGTCTTCTTGTATACCTAAGATTTTTTTGTTACAAAATATTTTTTGTCAACGAATTGTAATACTCATGATACAAAAATAAAATATCTCCTCGACGCTGGTCGTAATTTACGCTCATACACCCAGGTGTTGTGGAAATAATCGATTTCTGCGTGTCAACCAAACATTACGGAATATTTTTTTCATTTCTCGTACTCGGAAAGAAGTGTACCTACCTATATTTGTTGCCAGTATCGGGTTGAACGTGCTTCTTCCCTCACCCGGGAGAGAATGTTTCATACAAATTCATTTGTACCCTAGGGAGGGAATGAATTTTAAAAATAGAACATGATACATTCCTTTAGGAATCGGCTACTGTCATAAATTTAGAAAAAAAATGATGGAATCATTTTTTTTTTCTATGTTTTTGATTCTACACAGAAAAAAAAATTACTGTGTTTGAAAAAAAAAAACTAAAAAACCTCGATGAAAAACATTTTTTTTTTCTGTCTTTGGATACTACATGTTTTTGCCAATAGCATTAAAAAAAAAATTTTTTGGGAAAAGAAAGATTCTGCTGTATTTAGACTTACTTACCGCTGTATTTTCTTCGTTTTTATGTTGGTTTTTATCCATATTTTTCTTAATTATGTAAAGTAAAAATATTAATTATAAATATTAGTATATGTTATATACTTAATTATGATACTTAATTGTAATAAATGAATGAGGTGTATTATCTACTAAGATTTTTAAAACCGTTTAAAAAGAAGAAAATACATGGTGATTGTCTAATCAGCCATTGCGAATTAAAAAAATCCTAGAACGTGGAAACGGTAACGATACTACTTTCCGTAAAGGGTCTAAACACCTCGTATGCTATTGATGTCATCCGAACCTAATAATAAAGCTATCTACTTCTAAATGCATCTGTGGTTCATTACTCTAGGGCTTCGTTCAGTAGTTTAGGACATCCAAGCTAAATCACCTTACTTTCCTCAAGAAAAATAACACACTTGGATAGTTAAATAAAAACCCGTGCAATATAATAAAAAAGAATAAACTTCTAAATTAATGAATGAATTGAAAATCAGAAGTCGGATTTTTTCATGTTCTCGGTTATATGAAAGTTTTTTTCTTCATATTCAAAATTTGTATTCAAATTCGTGACATTATGGTACCTAGATAAACAAAACAGTGTCTGTGAGATGTGTACACGTACCTATGGTGTCGTTAGCGGTGGGAACCACGTCGTTTCCCTAGTTTATGACTTCGTCGTAAATAGTAAATAAATACATAGTTCGAAAAATTCAAGTCATACTTTCAATTAGTTTCGCTGATAAATGTTTATCGACGATCTATTCAACGACGGAAAAAATCTGCGATTTCATAATGTGTTTTGTAATTAAACTTATAATAAAATTTTGGGAGCAATGATACATTACATTAATCAATTCATTAAGCAATTGATCATATACTCGCAGATTACGTAAATGTCGAAGATTGAGTTTATTAAAAATACAAACGCAAAAGAACCCTCTACTTCAAAGTTTTCTGATTAGATTATTAGAGTATTTAGGGAATAATAATAATAATAAGAAAATGCAGTCAGACGAAGTTATCAATTTTCTTCTGATAGGTATATAATGTAAGGCACCAAATATAACTATTAACTACTAATATTGAACACATCTCGTTAATACATTTTTGTGATGGAGACTTTATTTTCTAGATCTTGCTAGAACTACTTACTTACATTGTTTTCCTTGATTATAACAAATGCGTATTTTTTGCGGAATAGACCTCTTTGTGGGCGATAAATTTGTAGCTATTTTTGCACTGATCGCGAACTGGGTTCACATGAAAGATATTCATGGAACTCTTAAAATCGATTTATGCGGAGGTCCAATCCAATTCATATATTTGAGTCGCAAATGCAAAAAGGCAAAGCAAGTAATATCAAAGGATCCTGCTTCGATCCTGATTCGAATTTTATTTTATTTTTTGTTCTTAACCAATTCATTGTGGTTACTTTGACAGGGTATGGATTCCCAAAAATACTTTAATGGTTTAGAAAGCATAAATTTAAACGATCCTTTTTTTTTCTTTGTTAGCCTTCTAAGAATCATGAGTAAAAAAATAAAGAAGTGTTGTCTTAGAAATGAAACTAATTTATTGACGGCCCGACTGTTTGTAGAATTGTTAAACTCACATCTGTTAACCATTGTAATCTTGTGTTATCGGACATGGACAAAAAAAAACATTGTAAGTTATTACGTAAAATTCCAGAATTGAACAACGAGGATAAAGCTATTCTCTGTTCCTTTCACACATTGCTAAAACAAATATGTTTTGTTTCATGGTTATGAGAGAGACGCCCATTCGACGAATGAGCCAATGAAATGGACGGTGCGTTGGCGCAATATCGAGAGTTGATCGCGGGGATGAAAAAGGAGGAGGAAGGAGAGGAGAGACATTCGTGGTGGATTCGTCGTGTCGGAGTGTGTTCCTTTAGACGTGTTTGCAGTGAGACGTAATAATTACTTCTTGTGGGAGATTTAAATATTTTTGCATTGCTGGGTAGATATGCGCTTAGAATTGAATTGGGGTAGGAGTGTGCTGTATATTGGCAAGTCCTAGAAAATAAGTTTTCAGTTTTGTCAAGGTTTGGCTGTAAATATAGAAAGAAAATAAGTAAATTACAAACCTTTACGAAACACTTAATTTTACCGAACTAAAACTGATCTTGAAGGCTTTGCCTGATTCATGTAAATAATATCCTCAGTTTTAGTTCCATTTTCCCTTTTATTGTTTTGATTTCCTAAAAGCTTTTAAGCTAATTAAAGTATAACTAAAAATATGTGTCTGGTAGGGACTGAATATTCATTCTGAATATTCGGCAGCCCGAGGTCTAAGGGTCCTATTTCAATAGAAATTCGACATTTACACCAATCTTAAATTCGGATATCTAATGAAATATAGTGGCGGGGACACTATTAAAACCATAATAATGCTGTGATTTTATTTCAGCTAGAATTAAGATTGTCTGTGTGTATATTTATCGTTTAAGATCTGTTTATTATTTTCTTTAATTGTGTGTGAGAATCAGAATATAAACACCATTTATTTCTCTTGAGTCTTTTAAATTACTATTCCTCTAATTAGGACATCTTCACTATTTAATAGATCAATTAACAATTCCTTTCATAATAAAAATGCTATCATCATCCTAAGCCATAAGGTATGAAATAGTTTCTATTAGTTTAAAATAGGCTAAGACCCTGATAATTATTAAACTAGTATCTTAAATTAAACTCTTTGCCATTACTCAAATTTAAATTGTTTTTACCTGTCCATTCAGGACTTATAGAAATATAATATTAAATCTATTTCCCAGGGCAGAGTTCTACACCGAAAAGGTGAGGATTCTACAAAGAATTTAATTCATTTGCCAATAACATCAATATTTGTATACGGCTCAAACAAAAGAATAATAAAGATATCAGCCCAAAAGACTAGCTAGCAATCGCTCCATACAATGGAACGTATATACATTTATTGAATACCAACGGTGCGCACCTTCTAATTTCAAATAATACAAAAAAAAAAAAATAATAATTATAATAAAGTTGGTATTCAGAGATTATATTATCTCAAAGATCACATATTAATGGGCGGGGCACTATCTGCAGGTAAGTGACCCCATATCATACCTGTTACTCTATCGAGTACAATTTATATGGTCTGAAAACAGTACCAATCAATAGGCTTACAAGCCTTTATTTGAACCTGATTCATTGACAATCCTAACTTCATTATTAGTTAACAATATTACTATTTATCAGATTATTGAGATAATTAAATGTATGAGCAACAGACATGTCAATCAAAGATAGTCCATTGTCATACAATAAAGGCTGTGTCAATTAATCAGCTGTTCTAGAGCAATATATGAGCATTTATGTTATTGAAGAGGGCTTTGATGTAATTATTTCGTAACGTCTCCAGTACGGGGTAGTGGCCAAGCCCCTGGAACACGAGGCGACGTGTTCAGACACCCTAGCTTTGCGAGAAAATATTATCATACCTATTTGGCAAAATAACATTTTTTATAAAATATAATACGGACCCCAGGGGTAACCGTTACACGTGGTGACGTGGCCCAGGATTCAGTATCTGCTACTTCTTTGAATTAGCAACTGGATAAAATTATTTGGTTTACTACTTAGATTTTATATTATATAAAAAAAAAAAACACAACGTAGATATTTTTATTTCAAATTATTATTCAGACGATCACAACAGATGAATAATACTCAGATTAATCAAACGTATTAACTGAGCTTAAGCTTAATATATTGATAAATTTATTGATGATAAATATATTTTCCTTATTAGTAGGAAATAGATATAATTTGATTTATATATTATAGTATTCTATCAATTTTAATTCAACAGAATACAAGTAAAGTCCTAATAAACTAGGAGGGATCTTAGTCTTCAATATTAGAATAAATTATAATTGGTGTTTTTATTTGCATTCTCATACAAATACGTCAACATGTCCCAAAACACAAGATCACGAGGTCGTAAACGGCGCATTAATGAAAATTTATCAAATCAAGGTCAACCACAAGATGTAGATTTACAGAATTCTATTGTTGATACGATTAAGCAGGTATTTCGCGAAAATTTAGGTGACTTTGCTAGAATTTTATTGGCTGAGACAAATAGGCAACGTTCCTTATGTAATTCACCTTTATTAGCAGATAACGGGTTAGGCCAAAGTGATTCAGTAGAGCGAACCACTCCAGACACCAGTAGTCTAGGTAATGGAAGCGTAACCGGAGGAAATATAATTGTTCTCAAGCCTGAGATAGAAAAGCCTATTTTCAAGGGCAATAATGGGGCTAGTGCAAACCCTATGCGTTTTCTATGTAAGTTGAAAAAGTACATACGAAATATTCGCGGAGAAGATAGAGCTTGCGATATAGCTTTAGATTGTATTAAAGGGTCTGCATATAATTCCGTAGAAATCTATAGCGATAATTGGAATTCATTTGAAGATTTTGAAAAATACTTTATTAGGATTTTCTGGAGTCAAACACAGCAGGAAGCCGAAAAGTTTAGGTTAATGAATACATATTGGGATGAAGAACAAGGTCTTAAGATGAGTGAACACTTTTCTCAACAATTAAGTGACTTTAGGTATTTTACCATTTCGATGAGTGAGTCTGAAGTAGTAAATTTTGTTATGCGTCATTATCCTGAACAAGTACAAGGTCTATGGTTTGCAAGACAGGGACCACGTACAATCAATATGGGTGCTGAATTTCTTAGAGAAATCGAATCAAATGTAGTAAGTAGGTCTAAAATGGTTGAAAGCATTTCTTTTAGACAAGGTCGGGGTTTAAGACAGGGTTCATGGAGAGGCAGGAATAACGTTCACACGGATTTTCCTGTTAGCGCTGCGATACAAGCGAGTACGCGCGGACGCGGGTCATATTTAAATAAAGGTAGAGGTCGAGGTCGTGGAAATTCATATCGTGGAGGCTATAATCGAAGCAATAGTGGCTTCAATTTTCCAGCAATTAAATGGGATAAGTCTTCGCAGGAATTTAACAACTCTGCAGCTGCGAACAGCAATATAGAGAAAAACCCTAATTTTGAAAACAATCATGATAACAATCAGAGATTTACTAGGATATTTAAAATAAAACTGCAGCCAGTACTTCACATTGGGAGTTTATTTCCCTTTCACAATCATATCGAGACTAAATCTAAAATGATACGGACACTCGTTTTAATACGTCGTGTCCCCACCACATGACAGATCTTTATGACATTTGAATGAATGAATGCATTCATTCATTCGGTGAAAGTGTTTGTAAATATTTTTAACTAATCTATGGCAAATATGTCTAAGAAATTTTATTAATTTATACATTCATGAAATTATTTCATAACTGAAAATACATTCAAATAATTCGTTACATTTTGATCAATTGAGCGATTGTTACATTTTCCTTTTATAAATAATGTTTCTAATTAACTATTCTATTTATTTATTTATTATTTATATTTCAATTATCTATATAAGTATATTATATAAAAATATTGTTGGTAACCTAATTCTACTTGACAACCGTTAATGTTTATGACATTAACGGCTGTCAGACACAAATGTAAACAAAATGGTTATTGTGATAGATTGAATTTTAACAGTTCGGCCTTTCTGATAACAATTAGTTTGTCCCCAAACTTAAAATTATTTAAAAAATAATAAAGAAAATTTTCCTTAATCAAAATCGTACATTCATGAAAAAATACAAAATCAAAACCTGGGACTTTTTCTGACTTTAAACTCCTTAACAAATCGCCTGGAACTTCTTCAGGCTACAAACTCTTATTTGTTTATTTATTAAATAACAATAAACAGTAACAAAATAAAATAGGAAAATAGGTTGTAAAAATAAGACTTAAATCTAAAGTAAAAAGAATTTCGTAACCAACTACGCTATTCACAGTTTGTTTAAATAAATAATGATAACAATTTGCTGCTAGTAGGTTGAAAATTAGAGAAAGAAAAGAATTTTCTTTTGCTTAGAACAAAAATAATAGAATAATATTATCTGTTGTATAGTATATGCCACAAAATAATTAAACTAATCGCCTAGAACTTCTTCAGGCTACAAACTCTTAAACTAATCGCCTGGAACTTCTTCAGGCCATAAACACTCAAACTAATCGCCTGGAACTTCTTCAGGCTATAAAGACTTAAACTAATCGCCTGGAACTTCTTCAGGCTATAAACACTTTAATCGCCTGGAACTTCTTCAGGCTATAAAGACTTAAACTAATCGCCTGGAACTTCTTCAGGCTATAAACACTTTAATCGCCTGGAACTTCTTCAGGCTATAAACACTTTAATCGCCTGGAACTTCTTCAGGCTATAAACACTTAAACTAATCGCCTGGAACTTCTTCAGGCTATAAACACTTTAATCGCCTGGAACTTCTTCAGGCTATAAACACTTTAATCGCCTGGAACTTCTTCAGGCTGCATATTAGTCGCAAATGACACAATTAGAGTTAGTTCGCATCTAACCAGCGCACATAGGGCACTTCGCCTTCCCATGTGCAGCGGCTGATCGACATACCATATATTTTAACTATTTTTGAACCATTTTGTTACTATTTTAGAACCATTTTAAAATACCATTTTTATGACCGATTTAGTGTAGTAATTTTCTTAGTTTTCTGTGTTTTAACCATAATTTCCAATAAAACTTATTTTTTGCAATTTTACTTATATTTTCGTATTACTGAACTCTATCCGATAACTTCCAAAGACCACTATATTACCATTCTTTATTCTGTGACGGTGAACTCTAATACGTTAGGGCAAGTCGTTGCAACCAGTATACTTAAATACTTAATTAATCACCCTTTTTGCACTTCTTAATTGTCAAATACTTTGCTCATATTATTAGGGCCAGAAATATTGGTAACATTGTATGTTTGTATGTATATTTTGTTTTACTTTATTCATTATTTGAACTTATTTCTTTATCTTTTTTTATTATTATTTCACTAAATCTCCTATAGAGTAAGAGTTAGAGGCTTGAATTTGTCGTCAGCTATATGTGCAAATATTTCAGACCAAACAGTGCTAATATCTTGAGAATTATTCGACAGTCGTCCTGGAATCTGATAATAATCAGTAGTTAAGTCTAGACTAGTTCGAACCAACCAAGATGGAAGCGAGGCCGAAGGCCGAGCTTCCAGCTGGTTGGTTCCCCTATATATATATAGCTGCATTACCACTGACTCACTGACTCATTGACATAATTAGTTTGTTCTACGGAACTCGGAACTGGGAAAAAGTAATGATGGGGAAGTGTGGAGGGGGGTGAGGAGGCACCGGGAAAAATACGAAAGTGGAACTTGGAGCAGTTCCGGACTGATAGGGGGTACTGCCCGCGGAAACCATAATAGATAGGTGGGGGGTGCTCGACCAAATGTCATAAAGGACCCTGGGCAACGACCACAGCCGGCGGTAGTCTATAGTTTTTTTGACTTTTTTTTTTTTTTCCATACTAAATTTTATTTTTCCATACAAACTTGACAGGGGTTTTTAGGGTGGAAAACGGACTCGTAGACTTTTACCGTCATAGACAATTTTTTATGTTGAGACCGTGGGACCCCCCAACTGACAGGTTTTTTTTTTTTTCGAAATTTTTTTCGAAGAGTTTTGTACGGGCCAGCCAAGTCACCAGCCGGGGAGCCGAGGCCGAAGGCCGAGGCTCCGCGGCAAGCGAGGCTGGAGGCCGAGCTGCGTTTAAATCGAGGGCAGGAGCGAGGCCAAAGGCCGAGCTCCCCCCCCCCAAGCCGCGCAAGCGAGGCCGGAGGCCGAAGCTTGCGCCCGCGAGGCCGCAGGCCGAGCTGCGTCCAGGCGAGGCCGAAGGCCGAGCTCCGTCTCGTGCGAAAAGAATTGGGCGAGGCCGAAGGCCGAGCCATTCATGGATGACGTGATGATGACAACTCATACCTCAAGTCACCAGCCGCTCCGCGGCAAGCGAGGCCGGAGGCCGAGCTGCGTTTAAATCGAGGGCTGGGGGGGGGGCAGGAGCGAGGCCGAAGGCCGAGCTCGCTCCCACCAGCCGCGCAAGCGAGGCCGGAGGCCGAAGCTTGCGCCTGCGAGGCCGCGGGCCGAGCTGCGTCCAGGCGAGGCCGAAGGCCGAGCTGCGTCCAGGCGAGGCCGAAGGCCGAGCTCCGTCTCGTGCGACAAGAATTGGGCGAGGCCGAAGGCCGAGCTCCGTCTCGTGCGACAAGAATTGGGCGAGGCCGAAGGCCGAGCCATTCATGGATGACGTGATGACGATAACTCATACCTCAAGTCACCCTCCCCAGCCGCGCAAGCGTGGCCGGAGGCCGAAGCTTGCGCCCGCGAGGCCGCAGGCCGAGCTGCGTCCAGGCGAGGCCGAAGGCCGAGCTCCGTCTCGTGCAAAAAGAAATGGGCGAGGCCGAAGGCCGAGCCATTCATGGATGACGTGATGATGACAACTCATACCTCGAGTCACCAGCCGGGGAGCCGAGGCCGAAGGCCGAGGCTCCGCGGCAAGCGAGGCCGCAGGCCGAGCTGCGTATATGAATCCGAGAGGCGAGGCGAGGCCAGAGGCCGAGCCCCTCCTCCAGCCGAGGCAAGCGAGGCCGTAGGCCGAGCTGCGTTTTAACAGCAAAGAGTAAAAGACAGAGCAGCCTTTCGGCTCTTCACCTTATCCCAACCGACAACATTTCTTTGTAGATGACTTTTTCATTATTTCCCAAAAAAATTTCATGCAATCGGAACTGAAAAAATAAAATTGCCCTGCACAGCACGCGAGGTGCTTGCACCTCGCGCAGCCACCAAAAACTAGTAAAATATTATTATAAGGTAGTAAGTAGAAAGTAAGGTAGTATTACTATGAACTACCGGTGTTTTTAAATATCCATTTCCGTTCAATCCAACTCTCTTTTTATGGTTCTGTACCTCAAAAGTCAAAAACGGAACCCCTATAAGATCAATTTCTTGTCCATCTGTCAAAGTTTAAATTTTTTTCTGCAACGCAAATACTTGGATCTACGGTCTCTTTCAGCAATAAAATTATCAAAACGATCAGGAAATATTACCATAAATGTTGCAAATTTTCGTATAATTTTCGATATCAGACGAGGAATAAACCTTCCCATTGACCGAAAATTATGAAATTTGGCAAAAAGCAAGATCTAACACTACGCACAAAATATATTTCGTCTACAATTTTTTTTTTCAATTGGTTGCCTGGAAGTAATTGCTTACAGCGATAAGGCCGCCGCTTTAAGATAGATAAATATTTATTCTCAACCATTTACATTTTGTACAAAAAGCACACAACAGCCACAATACAATTGTGCATCTTCCTCTTTTTTTTTTAAATTGTAAGTTACTTTACTCAAAAATGCATGTAATATGGTCATTATTTTGATAACCTTGTTTGAGCAAAGTCGACTTTGCCGTTCTGTTTTCAAATAGCGGCCGACAAAGTTTTGCTGGCCGCTCTAACAGGCCGGCAAAACATTGCCGGCCGCTATTTTGACGTTTCAACATTTTAAAAATCGAATGCAAAAAGATTTTATTTAAAACACAGCTGTTTGTATTTTATAGAGATAGATTATTCCATATTTGGCTGTATAGTTCCAACTACCATTGCTTAAAAAAAACAAAGAAGTAACAAAAGCGCGGTTCAGCGAAAATTTTTGTTTTTATTTAGTGACTTTTTGGCTAAAAATGAGATCTCAGAGCGAAAATTCTTCCGATTCAATGTGTTTAACACCGCCAGACATTAAAGATGAAGCTAAATTAGTGATTGAAAATTGGATACCGCGAATCTCAAAGTAAAAATATAAGCTTGCATATGAAAAATTTGTGCATCAATCCGGGAAAAAGTCGGTGTTGAATTTTAGTAACTGTACTTTTCATAATTGTCATTTTAATTAAATTTCTAGTTAATTAATATATTTTTATTTAAATTACTTGCTGGTTTTATTTAGATTTGGCACTTGCATTTTTGAGTAAAGCACTATACAAGCCTTGGCCCACAATGACTGCTTCGCTGGTCACGCTATGATTGCCTCGAGCTAGCCTAGCTATGCTCTAGGCCTTCCAGCTTGGCCATCGTTGCAGCCCTTGCTGTCCTCGCTGTAAAGGCCTCGACCTACGGTCTCGGCCTTTATCTCAGCTCGTCCATCAAGTGCTGCACGCTGACCGCGCTGTGTCGGCCTGGAGCTGCGCTACGCTGCGCTCTCGGCCATCATCAGCGCGACCAGCAAAGTATTCATTATAGGCCGCGGCAGTAATGTACTATTATGTATCTATAACATGTAATTACTTGTGTGCAAATAAAGTATTCCTGCTGTTAATGTTGTTGTTGTACAGAAATAAATCTGAACATTGTAAATCTTATTTTCTTTTAAATCAAGCGCAAAGCTCGATGCAGTATGAATCCTAGAATTGAAGACTACGCAGACTAAGGACTGTAAAATTAATTTAGTTCTAAAACTAGTTGGTCTTTTAGTTAGAGCTATAACGTAAGGTGCCCTGCGTGTACGTAATCCTCGGTGCGTGAGTTTGACTCGCACTTGGCCGTTTCGTTTTAAATTTATTTCACACTTATGTTTAAGTCCGAATGTATGCGGTTTTTGTTAGTTCTGACTTCAATGGTTATGTAAAGTAATGTTTTTCTATCTATAATTTTTAAACTTTTTGTTGTATCCAATGTTCAAAATTCAAACAATTTCTGTAACTACTATAAAATATTATCATTACTAATATAACTTAATAACATAAAAGTTTATAATTTTTGTATATAATTTTATAATATTCGTGTTCAATTACAATTACAAGCAATTTTGTGGGTAAACAGTAATTTAAAATATGAAGAGCATCATTTATTGTTCTAACAACTAAGTTATTACGTAAATCTGTAAAATTCTGTACAATAAGAATAGAGACATGCAACTGTTCATTGTAACATGTCTCAGCTCGTCAGATCGCAGGGGACTGCCGAGAGTTGTACTTCCAATTTTTGCCAGCCAAGTAAAAGAAAATCATTAAGTAATTTGTGTTCTATTAAAACTTGCACTTCAATATTGTGTTTTGATTAAATTTGAGCTAGGCTGCAAAACTATACTTTGAAACATAATTTTGCTAAAATTCATGGTTTTTATAGTTTTAAAAAAAAAAATATTTTTTAGCACATATATATTATTTTACTCTTACTATTATACACAAGTATTTTTTTTGAAAAATCATATTATTGTCATATGGCGTTAAGTCCATCATTTACACATAATTTCTGTAATTTGTGCGATAAAGTTTTTAAATAAATAAATAAAATAAACTATTATACGTTTACAAAGAAACCATATCGAAAGCCACATCGAGCTGTAAAATTATGAAAACTTGCGTTACGAAAGCGTAATTTACCAGAAGCAGATATAATTAGAACTTAAATTTTCTCAATACACTCTACCAACAAAAGTAAAACTTTGTTATAGGTACAGTAAAATAATATTTTATTGATTTTTACTTATTGTTGTCATTATCACGAACTTGAAATACATTGTGAAACAACTACCCCGGAATATACGGTCATAAGCCTTACATAGTCCTTGATTACTCATGGACTATGTATCTTCAGTCAAGGTAAATCTAGTTTTACCAATTTGAAAACTACACAATTAACCTACACTTTTAATATCAACTGAATTATAGTTTTAAGACGATGAATTAGCATTAATTAGAAAACAGTCATTTCTAAAAATTATAAAGGAAAAAGACTTTCAGATGAGTTATTGACTTTAACCATTTTATAAAATTATGATTTAAAGCTATTACTGAATCATCACAATTTTATCACATTCAGATTTTAGAATACTTTACTTTGTTTTTTATTTGTAGATAGATAATAAATGATTTATTCTCAAACAATTACACTTTAGAAAATAGCATATAACAATGGCAGTGACAAATCAAGCAATAACAGTCCTTAGTTTTATCACCCATTTTATGACAGGTTTCACATTTATTTATTTGCGAGAGTCCAAATTGTTTGCAATTTTAACATAAATTACTCCTACACAGTTCGAAATGGTGGCCTGCTTTTTTTTTTTTTTTTTTACTAGTGGCACATATTAGATCATGAGGATTATCTCGACACATTTCTTTAAGATATTCAAGATGCATTAGCCCTTATGGAATTGATGATAGAACATCTCGTCAATTCCATGTATTATACATTCAATCACTTTTATTTATTTTCTATATAGCAAGCATTAATGAGAACCATTTTTTTTTTTCATAATAAACATTTCGGACAAAAGTACGCCGTAATTACTTTCTGTAAGGAAAAGAGCGTTTAAGACTTTTCTGCCATTCTGTCCAAGAAAATCTATTATTTGTATTAAACACACTGAATTTTTAATGTAGTTGCATAAAATTCTACAATATGCTATCCAAAGTTTTAAAGGAGCTAAAGTTAAAATCTTGCAAGTCGCACCTGGATAAAATGCTTGTAGAGAAGAAAGCTACTATTCTGTGTAAGAATTCCTAGATAGTAAGGTGACTTATATTATTTATTTTTTTATTTTTATTTTATTTATTTGGGAAACAAACAATAGCCTTACACAAATAAGTAACAATAACATGATGATACATATATCAGTAAAGTTTCCTCTATTAAATAACTCACATTGAGCTTGAGCAGGTAAGCAAACATATCAAATTCAACAAAACGGTTAAAGAAGAAAAATAAAAGTTTAAAGTGACGGTTTAAACTTACAACTAATCGTGTTTGTTAACAATAATTTCTCTTAATTTATTCCTGTAAATAGCAACAGAGTTTAAGAAAGGATCTAATTCATAAAATAATTTGTTATAATTGTTACAGGCTCTGTGCAAAAATGTATTACTAGCATACTTGGTGTTTTGTATAGGTAAATAAAACAATATGTGACTGCGTGAGCTGAGACGGGGACATTTAAGTGTAATACAATTTAAAAGGAACGGGGAGTCTACAAGATTATTTAATAACTTATACAAAAATATTTGGTCTCTTTCAGCGCGGCGATCCATCAGTGTTAAATTGTCAATGCTCTCATTTAAATCAGAACCATATCGTGACGCTTTAAAATTTAAATGTTTTACAAATTTCTCACTAATTCTTTCTATATCATTTATATAAATGTTATATTGGGGATTCCAAACAATTGAAGCATATTCCAAAATTGACCTAACAAACGAATTAAAAAGAAGCACCAGGGTTGAACAACGTTTAAAGTCTTTACCTGTTCTAATAACAAAGCCAAGCATACGAAAAGCTCTTGACGTAATATAGTTAATATGAGAATTAAAAGATAATTTTGAGTCCAAGATCACTCCTAAATCCCTAACTTCTGTCACACGTTTCAGATCTTCATTGTTGAGTTTGTAGTTATATAATATAGGTTTTAACTTTCTACCAAATGATATGACATTACATTTACTAGTATTTAAGAAAAGACAGTTATTTTTACAGAATTCACTAAGATTGTTCAAATCATTTTGTAAAAGACTACAATCAGTTTCAGTTTTAATAATTCTAAAAATTTTCATATCGTCAGCATATAAAAGTACTTCAGAGTGAATAAAATTAGCAGTTAGGTCATTAATAAATAAATTAAAAAGAAGGGGAGCCAGATGTGCCCCTTGAGGTACTCCAGAAGTGATTGGAACAAACGTAGAACAGAAACCTTTAACAAATACAGCTTGACTACGTTGTCTTAAATATGATTCAAGCCAGCGTAGTAAATCGCCATGAATTCCTATGTGCCTTAGTTTACAAATTAAAATAGAGTGCGGGATTTTGTCAAATGCTTTGGAATAATCCGTATAAATAACATCAATTTGATACCCATCATCCATTGCTGATGCCACTCTATGAGTAAACTCACACAGATTACTTTCCACAGACCTTTTGTCTACAAAACCATGTTGTTGAGTTACCAGAACAGGCCTAATCAAAGGGTAAATATTATCATAGATAATTTTTTCGAATAATTTGGGTATGGCACTTATCTTGGAGATCCCCCTATAATTTCTAATATTGTGTCTATCGCCTGATTTATGAATTGGTGTAACATAACTTTGCTTCCAAACAACAGGCATTATACCTGTTCGCAATGATTTTTCGAAAAGTAGGGTTAGTGGAAGAGCGAGATTTCTATAGCATCTTTGCAAAAATACAGGTGGGATGCCATCGGGTCCACAACCTTTAGTTACATCAATTTGTTTTAAACGTTGTTCAACATCGGCTAAAGAAATGTTTACCGAACCGATAGAAACAGATTGGACTGGTTCTTGGGTTTGTGACGACTGTAAAGGCTGGTTCAATTCGGGTTCAAACATTGATTGAAAATATTTATTAAACATATTACAAATATCGACACCATCATTTGAGGTTGTACTGTCGAAAAACATTCTGTCAGGGAAATCGGGTGCAGATTTTTTTGATTTAACAAAATTCCAGAAAGATTTACTATTCATTTTAATTTGATTTTCAGATTTCCGTATATACGAGTCATAGCATTCAACCTGGACCTTTTTTTGTCTTTCACGTAAAAGCGTGAATGTATCGAAATCACATTGTCTGTTATACATTTTCCATTTTTTATGAAATTTCAACTTTTCCTTAATAATTTTTATAAGTGCCCGTGAATACCATGGTGGATACCGTGTGTTTGCATAAACAGTTTTAGTTGGGACATATTTTAAAATTATTTCGTTGAGTATTTCATAAAATTTGGAAACCATAGCATCTATATCATCAGAAAGAAGAGCAGTTTGCCAATCTATCTTTGATAATTCATTATTAATAAGGTCATAATTTGCTGAGAAAAACCGACGTACAATCTGGGGTGTGGGTCTAAGCGGACGTGACGATAAAGAATGTACAATTACATGTAGGGCAGGATGATTATCGTCTTCGGGTACCAAAGAACTTAAGCAGTGAAGAACTTTACAATCAAGATTACTAATAATGAGATCCAGACATCTATTATTGACATTACAAACTGAATTAAATTGTTTGAAGTCAGTAAAGCATAGAAAACTATGGAGAGCATTTATTAAACTTTCATTACTATCTGAGTTAACTAAGTTGACTGCAGAGCCCTCCACAACCCATTGTGCCTTGGTAACATTAAAATCACCTACAATTAGGTATAAGTCATTAGGATTGTTCATTGTACAGTCAGAGACATATTCGAAAAATTCACATAAATTATTCATATGTGTTGGACAGTGAGGAAAGTACCCACAATAAATATGTAATAATTCGGATCTAGGCTGACGTTCCAAAGGTACAACTATATCAATCACTTCTGCTGCTGCCCCACTTATTTTGGAAGATATTAAATGAATTTACTGAGATTTCACGTTTAACCGCATATAAGGACCCCCCACCTTTAGTGTCACCACGCAAATCATAATCACGGTCATTTCTATATACATTAAATCGGGAGTCAAAAAGTTCTGCATCATAGATACCTCTAATAACCAAGTTTCCGTAAGACAGATAATGTCGTAATCAGCCTGAATTAGGTTACGGAAGAATATACCTATTTTTGTACGTAAGCCACGCATGTTCTGGTAGTATACTGATAATGAGCTATCCACTGTTAAAAAGTCAAAGTATAGTTCATATTTTCAATACAGATAATAACAAAATAAAATATAGGACTGATGGATCCAGGTTTTAATTTATTTTGTAAAAAGAATATTACAAACAGACCATTATACAAAAAAATACGTTCCATTATCTCATAACAGTCACATATCAGAGAAAAATCTATAATAAAATAAAATTGACAAATATTTTTACAAAACATACAATTTGAAAAATGTACAATTATTCTTATTGAATTTTGTTTAAATCCATTTGGGAGTTAATATGTATGACATGACTAGTATCTGAACGCCTAACCATTATTGAACAGTTTTTAACCCATACATAACTGTAATTCTTTTCTTTACAGAGGTTTTTGGCTTGTTGCAATAAATTCTTATTTGAGCTAGTAAGATGGTCATTGAAATATAAAATTGTATCTCCAGGGAGTCCGATATCATTAGATTTGAGTTTCGCTTTCTTAACGCAGCTCAGGAATTCGTCCTTCTTGAAACGGGCTAGGAAACGTACAATAATGGGTTTTGCCTTTTTCATGTTATTACTTTTCGGAGCTACTCTAGTCACAAAGTCGATATCGTAGTATTATGCGTATTTTATTTTGTGATTTTTAATTGGAATCTTAAGACTGACATTTTCTATTTTTATTTTGTAAATTGTGAATTGATAATAATTTTATTTTATTGCATGATATGGATGAACTGCTAACTAATAAAAATATTATGTGAAATTTGCACGATATTTTTAATGGCTAAATAGAATTACTATTAATACATCTTTATCTATGTATTGTACGTACATTGACCCTATTTTATAAAAATAAATTATTATGAATTAGCTCTATTAAATGTGGCGAAACAAAATGTGATGTCTGTTATTCAGACCCATCGATTAGAGCACACTCATTGACTTTACAAATCCAATTTTCTATCCTATGATTTTCTCTGATGGATCAAATTATAGGATATTCTTGAATTTACGGTATGAATGTTTAGCCAAATTATCGGAATTATTAGCACATCTTGACATACCGGTGTAGCTCGAAGTGTGATACTGGGTTTCTGAGCTGCACTGCGACGATGATGTAGCTCTGGCTCACAGTTGCACCTATGATGTCTCTCAGGGCTGGATCTGCGATGTTGCTCGCGGCTGTAGTTCAGGTGCTCTCGAAGGCCTACCACTACGAAGCTGATTTCGTTGTTGGCGCGTAGCACTTGACCGGTATTCGTCCCATTCTCCACGGTCCGTACATTGACTGCGGATTCTGCTAGTTCGGTCGTGCCGACCATGGGTGCTATTTCACGGCTGCGGGAAGCGTTTAGCAGACCGGCGAACATTTGGCGATGGAGTTGCCAATCGTCGTTCATCATTCATGTTTGCTTCCACGATAAATTCTGAAAAGTAAAATGACACGAGCAGTTTCTTTTTCGCAAATAAACTAATAAAAGTCAGAAAAGAAGAACGAAGTTTGTCAGTCAAGCAAGTAATATAAACGTTATTTTCTATTGTAGCTATTTTTTAATTTCAAGTCAACAATAGCACTTTTAAATCATCATATACGTAATAAACTAGATTTACTAGTTGACCTCAGAAAATTACTTAGAGCTAAGGATATACTACAGCCTCTAAAGCACAACTGAAGAAGAGGCGGAGCAACAAACTGCTCCATTTGCTCAAAAGACGTCACTTTACAACATATGTGGTTCATAAAAGAAACTATCTATCTATGTGGATGAATATAATAATGTCAGAATTCAATAATTGATAAACATGTAAATTAGTTAATTAATAAAAATGTCACTGAATCTGAGAGTGTTTGAGCAAAAGAATGTTTGAAAGCAACATTAAGCGGTTCATAAGTCTGTCAAATTTATCAGAAATTAAGAAAAAGTATATTAACACTTTAATTGCCAATAAAACAATTCTATTTCAATTTTTATTTCGTTAAAAAAAATATATTAAAAAAAAATACTCACATGTGGGCAATGATATCCTCCACTTCTGATTGATAACAATCAGAGATTTACTAGGATATTTAAAATAAAACTGCAGCCAGTACTTCACATTGGGAGTTTATTTCCCTTTCACAATCATATCGAGACTAAATCTAAAATGATACGGACACTCGTTTTAATACGTCGTGTCCCCACCACATGACAGATCTTTATGACATTTGAATGAATGAATGCATTCATTCATTCGGTGAAAGTGTTTGTAAATATTTTTAACTAATCTATGGCAAATATGTCTAAGAAATTTTATTAATTTATACATTCATGAAATTATTTCATAACTGAAAATACATTCAAATAATTCGTTACATTTTGATCAATTGAGCGATTGTTACATTTTCCTTTTATAAATAATGTTTCTAATTAACTATTCTATTTATTTATTTATTATTTATATTTCAATTATCTATATAAGTATATTATATAAAAATATTGTTGGTAACCTAATTCTACTTGACAACCGTTAATGTTTATGACATTAACGGCTGTCAGACACAAATGTAAACAAAATGGTTATTGTGATAGATTGAATTTTAACAATCAGTCGGCAAACTCAAAGGTGCCCAACAATTAAGTCCCATTAGTTGGTCGGTTTAGATAGGTACGTAAGTAAAACTATCGACAGCGGATCGGTTAGTGAGTCATAACGAAGAACTATCTTATCTTAGCCGGTAAAGTTCAGGTAAAGACGCGTGTTAGTTTTAAGAAATTGGTTAGGTCAGTTTATACTTAGTTTAATTTTTTTTTTTAAGAATTAAAGATATAATTACTTGTGGATGAAAAAAATGAAAGATGAATATAAAGGGGTAAAAAAAAAAAAAAATTGACTGAATATAACGATGAGATGAACGAATAACATTGCAAATGATATACAAGAATATAAATACTGACGATAAATAATTAGAATGATCTTATTTAATGAGTTTGTTATCCTTAGTTTTGATGAGTTATAAGACAGTATTTTCAGATAGCTATTATTTTCGAAAATGTATAGCTAGGTACGGCGAATAAATTAAGCTTTTGTGTCAACTTTTAATAAATAATACCTATTCCCAACAAACAGACAGTAGCGCAGCTGGCATAGCTGGATGTATGTATCAGTTATCTAAGAAGAAGTATACTATAGTAATTGGGTTTGGTAGTAAGTAGACAATATCGGAGCAGAAACTGTGGGCCATTATTTACAGTCTATTTAAATTCGAAATGTAGTTAAGGAGATCAAAAGTTGTAATTCGCCGATCTTATGAGTCTTATCTTTTTACATTCATGGAATCTTTTCACTCCGAAGGGTACACTATTTTGGATGGTTTGAATATCAGGTACAATAAGTGAAGGAGACAGACAATGCCATATCTGATGTTTTGTCTCGCAACATAAAGGGAGTTAATGTCTTTATTATTTCAAAGGTGGCTTGCCGACAATTACAATTGTTTGAGGCAATAAAAAGGCGGTTGTTTGAAAACAATTTTTACAAAATTATGAGAATTGCAGATAGACGATAACAGTCTTCGCTCAATCATAAAATGTTTGCTCGGTCAAGGAGGGACGAATAATAATGAAAACGAAATAAGTTTATAGTTTCTTATCGAGTTGGAGCAGTTACGCACAATAATGTTTGTACTTAGTGGACTTAGACGGTAATGCGGTTATGCTTATGTGGTTCATTTAGCACGTTACTATGGATGAAAATTAGATAATTAACGAGAATTTGTAAATAAACGAAGTTAGTTGTATGAGGTAGAATAGTTCGTAATTAGGTTAGATATACATTGTTTTAGAAAGACATAAGTTTGTCACTGAGTTCGTAGACGGCGTTAGGTTATTAGACAGTGTTAGGTTAAATGAGTTAGGCGATTAATTAATTAGGTTATCAGCTTTTAATAGGGTTAGGAAGTTAATTCGTGATAGGTTTAATTTAATAGACAGTTTAATTTTAATAGTAAACTAGAAAGAAAAAAAGTAGGTAGGTATATATATATAAAATAGGTTACCTTTAAGGTTCTCTATCGTAATTGTTATGTTAAAATAAGGTTCCCAGCTCACATAATATGGGCATTCTATATGAGCCGGAAAAGGAGGGAAATGACAGGGTATGGATTCCCAAAAATACTTTAATGGTTTAGAAAGCATAAATTTAAACGATCCTTTTTTTTTCTTTGTTAGCCTTCTAAGAATCATGAGTAAAAAAATAAAGAAGTGTTGTCTTAGAAATGAAACTAATTTATTGACGGCCCGACTGTTTGTAGAATTGTTAAACTCACATCTGTTAACCATTGTAATCTTGTGTTATCGGACATGGACAAAAAAAAACATTGTAAGTTATTACGTAAAATTCCAGAATTGAACAACGAGGATAAAGCTATTCTCTGTTCCTTTCACACATTGCTAAAACAAATATGTTTTGTTTCATGGTTATGAGAGAGACGCCCATTCGACGAATGAGCCAATGAAATGGACGGTGCGTTGGCGCAATATCGAGAGTTGATCGCGGGGATGAAAAAGGAGGAGGAAGGAGAGGAGAGACATTCGTGGTGGATTCGTCGTGTCGGAGTGTGTTCCTTTAGACGTGTTTGCAGTGAGACGTAATAATTACTTCTTGTGGGAGATTTAAATATTTTTGCATTGCTGGGTAGATATGCGCTTAGAATTGAATTGGGGTAGGAGTGTGCTGTATATTGGCAAGTCCTAGAAAATAAGTTTTCAGTTTTGTCAAGGTTTGGCTGTAAATATAGAAAGAAGTAAATTACAAACCTTTACGAAACACTTAATTTTACCGAACTAAAACTGATCTTGAAGGCTTTGCCTGATTCATGTAAATAATATCCTCAGTTTTAGTTCCATTTTCCCTTTTATTGTTTTGATTTCCTGAAAGCTTTTAAGCTAATTAAAGTATAACTAAAAATATGTGTCTGGTAGGGACTGAATATTCATTCTGAATATTCGGCAGCCCGAGGTCTAAGGGTCCTATTTCAATAGAAATTCGACATTTACACCAATCTTAAATTCGGATATCTAATGAAATATAGTGGCGGGGACACTATTAAAACCATAATAATGCTGTGATTTTATTTCAGCTAGAATTAAGATTGTCTGTGTGTATATTTATCGTTTAAGATCTGTTTATTATTTTCTTTAATTGTGTGTGAGAATCAGAATATAAACACCATTTATTTCTCTTGAGTCTTTTAAATTACTATTCCTCTAATTAGGACATCTTCACTATTTAATAGATCAATTAACAATTCCTTTCATAATAAAAATGCTATCATCATCCTAAGCCATAAGGTATGAAATAGTTTCTATTAGTTTAAAATAGGCTAAGGCCCTGATAATTATTAAACTAGTATCTTAAATTAAACTCTTTGCCATTACTCAAATTTAAATTGTTTTTACCTGTCCATTCAGGACTTATAGAAATATAATATTAAATCTATTTCCCAGGGCAGAGTTCTACACCGAAAAGGTGAGGATTCTACAAAGAATTTAATTCATTTGCCAATAACATCAATATTTGTATACGGCTCAAACAAAAGAATAATAAAGGTATCAGCCCAAAAGACTAGCTAGCAATCGCTCCATACAATGGAACGTATATACATTTATTGAATACCAACGGTGCGCACCTTCTAATTTCAAATAATACAAAAAAAATAATAATTATAATAAAGTTGGTATTCAGAGATTATATTATCTCAAAGATCACATATTAATGGGCGGGGCACTATCTGCAGGTAAGTGACCCAATATCATACCTGTTACTCTATCGAGTACAATTTATATGGTCTGAAAACAGTACCAATCAATAGGCTTACAAGCCTTTATTTGAACCTGATTCATTGACAATCCTAACTTCATTATTAGTTTACAATATTACTATTTATCAGATTATTGAGATAATTAAATGTATGAGCAACAGACATGTCAATCAAAGATAGTCCATTGTCATACAATAAAGGCTGTGTCAATTAATCAGCTGTTCTAGAGCAATATATGAGCATTTATGTTATTGAAGAGGGCTTTGATGTAATTATTTCGTAACGTCTCCAGTACGGGGTAGTGGCCAAGCCCCTGGAACACGAGGCGACGTGTTCAGACACCCTAGCTTTGCGAGAAAATATTATCATACCTATTTGGCAAAATAACATTTTTTATAAAATAAAATACGGACCCCAGGGGTAACCGTTACAACTTGATCACAAACATAACATGTTTTATTATATTATTATTATTTTTTTACTTATATTTTATTTTATTTTTGATTGTACACAATCTAGTGTATGTATAAAGTTAATGAATAGCCCCTCTGGCATGCTAGGCGACCAAGACTGTTTCATGAGTTTCTTTCGGCATTTCTTCTCAGCAGTGGTCGTTCCGAAATGCTAGTAGTTTGTAGCTTTGAGACATAAAATATTATGATTAAATAATTAGTTATCGACGTGAAAAAGAGCCTTCTTTGAAGGCCAAGTTTCAATAAAAAAAATTTGACTTTGACTTTGAATAAAAAAACTCGTTAATGTATCTATCTATCTATATATCTATAAATACATAAATATTTCATAGCAAGTTCTACGCAGAGTACCACGCATTCTTAGTGTAAATAAATATATGTACAATAAATAAGTTATTTCTTGTAATTTTTCGACATCATATAGAATGTCTATGGAGTGCACGATATTTAAATAAAGTAGCAAAAGTTGTAGTCCGCCACCTGCCACGTAGCTATGTTCTGCAGTCATTTTCACAGGACTCGGAATCATCCAGCCAAGTGCTACGCCACCGTAGCACGA
This sequence comes from Ephestia elutella, assembly GCA_018467065.1. Lineage (NCBI taxonomy): Eukaryota > Metazoa > Arthropoda > Insecta > Lepidoptera > Pyralidae > Ephestia > Ephestia elutella. The sequence continues at coordinate 10,787,123 of CM031585.1, forward strand.
CCAGTTTTCTATTCGATTTCTTTAAAAAAATCGTAGCTTGTATGTGCTACGCAAGTTCTACGCATGTCATAAATTAATAATGTCCTGATTTTGAGTGCTACGACGGTGACTACACAATCTTAGCATGTTTATGTTTACTAGGTATAAATAATCACAGATGAAAAATACTATCCTAGTAGTATGATAAACATATATGATTTCACATAAAATTGAATCAAAATCAAAATTATTTTTTGAAACTTGGCCTTCAAAGGCCGTTTTTCACGTCGAAAACTAATTATTAAAGATTTAAAGATATTATGTCTCAAAGCTACAAACTATAAGCATTTCGGAACGAAAAAATAAATTGTGCGAATAATGTGCATGTGATCCGAGCGTTTCATTGAGGGCAATTGGTCGCGTCGTCGTCTATTTCGAGTCGCCCCCCACAATTGATACTGAAGTGATGCGGCTGCCTATTGCATCTCTATTTATGTACATAAGGGATTGCATTGAACCACGTTTCATAACCAATAAAGAACAACACTAAAGAAATATGAAGTATTTACAAAGTAATGTATCTAGTAAAAAGCAACGAGGGTATGTTGGAAACATAAAGCAACACGGACTCCTTCGCGCGGAAGTCCTTGTTGCTTGAAGGTTGAAAATCTTAAACATTATTTTTACAAGAAAATTCACACATGCTATAATGACAAAGAATCAGTGCCTCCACAGGTAGCCGTAACTTCTTTACTTCATAATTTGACAAATTGCTACGACTGAAAAAACATTAATAAAATTAAAGTAACTAGTATCTTCAATCTGCATGTCGGTTTATATCTCGTTGGTCACCTACTTATAGAGATTATTTAGATAACTAAACAGCAGATGAATCGCCCACACTTCAGCAATTACGTTAAAAATATGACGAGTCTAAGAATAGACTGTAGGACGGACGGACGAGCCCCCTCAATTACATAGTTACGTCCCTTTATATAGCTCGAACTGTCAAAGACTAGATCAGCGGACGAGATATTACAAGAAGAAAGCCATAAAAATATATTTTTGCTTGTCATTTTCTTTCATTATTTATTTCATTTAAAAATTTAACAAAGTAAATATAGTTTTATTTTGGAAGAGTTGCCAGTTTAATTCCCATATTATCACTTTGTGTAATTGTGATTAAAGCAGTTAAGTTTTTTTTTAATTTAATTTAATTTCATCATGATATGTACTGGCACTTACTACTAAGTCTATACTGAAGCTTGTAATTAATAAAGCTACTTTAGTTTTCCTGCAAATTCTAACTTTGTAACCTAATATTGGGTTTCTGCCATCACTTGCTCTATTCACACATATAAATGAAGATCTGTGTAGACCTCCACTAAATAGGAAGTGGTCGTGACATCGTTCTTCACGCTCCTATTGTGCACTTTTATGCAATTGTGCAATGGTAAAATTCCACTACGATTGAAAATCTACCTCTACAAGAAATGGTTTATTTGTGTACAAAATGTAGAGTTTTAATTTGTATTTGATATTTATATTAGGAAGAAAATATCGTTTTGAATCATAAAATAATTTATGATTTTTTGAAAACGGAAATCATATTTTAGTGATGAATTGTGTTCTTTAAATTAAATTTTTTTTAAAGCGCTTTTTTTATTTTTGATCATCTTCTTTTTTTTCGAGATATTGACTGATGCTTCCCTCGTATTTAGTGCGTTTAGAATAACAAAATATGCGCACGTTTTGTTTTTGATGTCATAAGTTGTTAGTATTTGTTTTGATTGTACTTACTTTTTTTTTAGTTTTTTCGGCTGGATACCCATGGAAAAATAAGAACTTCGTCATATACCTTACTTATTGCGCCACCATGAGGCCGACGTAGCGATTAACCATGTAGTGATGTAGAGCTAACAATTAACTATTTTCAGCAGCGTTTTCAGCAGCGCGCTGAACTTCAGTTTAACTCCATGGGTAAAATATAGATGGCGCTCCATACATTGTAGTCAATTTTTTTTATAACATAGGGCGGAAAACGAGCAAGCGTAACAATACTTAACTTTTTTAATAAAAATTCATAACAATATTATGCGAAACTCCAAAGTTCAATAACATATCAAACTGCGCCTTTTCTTATAAGTTACCTTATAAGTATGGAGTGAGTGGCCGTGTATTAAAGATAGGTCTTCATTTCCATCAAGCGCCTTCATCCCGTCCAGTCTCGCTGCCTGCGTCCACAAATTGCCCAGTAATTGGGTCGTCAGTAATTACAGAACATCCTCTAGACAGTTGGTACGGGGTCGGAAGTGTTATGATGTAGATATTGCAAACAAATTTAAACCAATCATTTTCAGCCGTTGAGTACTAAATATTGGTTAAAAATTATCTTAAATTGAGTTCTCCCTCTAACTAATGTGTACACACGGATTTTAATTGTTAGGCCTAAATAATAATACATATGAATCACACAGCTATACATTATCGACTTTTGCTGCTCTATCCACCACCTTAGTTATCAAATTAATTACTTGCGAGTACCAAAGTACTCGTACAATATATTCGTTACAAATCCAAAATATAACGAAATATTAAATATCAAATAGAGGTTGCAATATATTTCAAATGTACGCAGTTTGCTCAAAGGGTGAGCCCTTACAAGTTCTTCTACCCCGTATAAGTTCGGACCAATAATGGCTGCCAAACAGTACGGTATAATCCCAGATTAACCTTGTAGCTAAACCTTGCCGAAAACGTGCGACTACGAACGAACCACGAGATAATATAATACTAGTACTAAAACAAAGAAGTCAACCTATATATCGTGTACTTGATATTTTTATTGCAAAAATTCTTGGAACTCGACTCGATGATTGCTAGTTAAATGTGAGAAAAATGTGTCTCAGTAGTTCCATTGTATAAATAATAAACTAAAAAAAACTGAGAAAAAAGTTTTACAAACTCCATTATGAAACTATTAGTAAATTGGAGCTAGCGCGACTATAGAATAACTATTAATGATCCTATAGATAAAACATGTCACTGCACTGCGATGAAATTCCGAAAAATACGATTGATGTTGAAATATCACGATGTCGTCGCGTCTAGCGTCTGTGTCAAAATTGTGTTGTTTTGTTTTGGCCTATTTAACTCTACGTTCCTTCATCTATGCGTACTCGCAGTTAACTCTCTGGCTCTTAATTGCACTGAACTCTGCAAGCTATTTTCGATCACCTCTAAACAATATGTATTAGCAATGACTCATCGCAATAACTATTCAGTAGAACAATTTAATATGAATCAGAGGAACTTTAGATGAAGTTCGATCAGATGTCAATGCATTAATTACTTATAGGCAATTCAATTAAAGACTGATTAGGACAGTTAAAATTTTGACGAAGCTTGTTGCGGATATTTTAACTGTTTAAATTTTGACCAGGCTTGTGGTGGATTAATTTCTGTAATTTAACTTTAATTAATTATTAAAGACTACACAATTATGAGGTTACGCTAAGTATGAGTCCTGCATGATAATCTAAACGGTGCCCTTTTTGACAAGTGTAAGTGTTCAGTAAAGTCAATAAAATTTTCTAGCCATTTTCAATTTCTCATATAATGCCATATTTTAATTTTTCTTATGTAGTTATGTCCTGAAAATGAAAGAAACAGAAAAATAACATTCAAGGACCGAATAATGATCAAATTCCGTCAAATGGTACATTTTAAAAACATGTTTTTCACGATAAGAGGTTGCCTAGAGGTTACAGAGTGATTCTTTATTTACGTTGAATAGGTAAGTCAGTAACCGTAAACCCTAAAACACTCGAAGATCGTCAAAATGCGGTCGGAATATTGGAAAGCGGTTCTCGGACGTCGCACTCCCTGTACCGGTAACAGTACGGCTTCCCGCCATCCCTCGTGCATTGACAGACTCCTATCCCTGCCGGGAACTGGCCGTGTTTGGACCTCTCATATTCCAGTGGGAAGTAACTTCTGCACATAGACTCGAGGCACAAAATGACTGCCATCGACGAAAAGGGATTCCAAGTAAGTTTTTACCTTACACGTTTTTTCGGAAGTATATGCAGCGGTTTTAATGTTAAAAATAGTAGTGAGGTAATTTGAACTAAGTTTATTGTCGTGTAAAACTTAAAACATTTGTGTACTAGCTTTATTAATGGTTTTTGATGTTTTTTAAAGTAAAATATAAACTTTGATTGTGTTATTTAATAGCTTACAATCATCAAAACATAGATATTGTAAGGGTGAGGTAAATACTCGTATGTTTTGTTTTAGTTCTTGTTCTATTGGTCATTGTTTTATTTTTATTATTGCGGATTTACATCACTTAAAGGTATATTTTGTTAGTTACGATATGTAGATATTATGTATAGATATATTGCAATAAACCTAGGAAATATTTATGTTGAGTAGATAGTCCAATGTGTCAAGACGAAGAAGTATGCTGAAATTGCATAAGTAGTAATAAGAATAATTGCATTAGTAAAATTTTCCTAATCGGACACATTTGTTTATTGAGAACTGTACTCGCGTATCGGCCATCAAATGTTTATTCAAAGTATTTCGACGGCTAAAGTTTACGGTCAATAATAAAACTGCTTTGAGTTCTACAAACAAATATCGATCTTTCTGCGTAATTCTTGTTTTTCATACGCTAGGATAATATTCCAGTTTTGATGTCGTCAGTTCATTTCCGAAATGTAACGAATGATGATATAAAAATAAATCAGGTTTCTACGGGGAGACAAGTCAATCAATTCACTGGTATAGAAACTATTTACATAGATTTCTTAATAATATATAACCATGTTTGTGTTGTATGTTGTTTATATATAACTTCTGTCTGTTAAAATAACAAACCTTTGTTATTTTTACAGACAGAAGTTCTTAACTGAGTAAATTATATAAATATCATATGGAAAATCCGCGAAACTGATATCATGAAATAAACTTTAGTATGTTCCGATAATGGAGGTGTATGTTTAATCTTTCTTATATATTATAATCTACGGTTATGAGCACCGCCCAGGACGATGAGGTCAGTACAGGGATAAGAAAAACTATCTTATCCATTTATTCATAATTCTCCTATTATGTAAACAATCTTACCATGTCTTTTTATGATTTTACAACCATATAAATAAAAGTAGACTTTTTAGGAAATTACTTTCGTGTTTAATAAATGTTTTACTTGAGAATGTAAACATTCCAAGTAATATTTGATTTATTTTCAACAAAATTCAATAAAAAGTATAGTAAAGATTGTTTACCTAATAGGACAATTATAGTACATTACTGCCGCGGCCTATAATGAATACTTTGCTGGTCGCGCTGATGATGGCCGAGAGCGCAGCGCAGCGCAGCGCAGCGCAGCTCCAGGCCGACACGCTGTAAGGCCTAGAGCGTAGCTAGGCTAGCTCGAGGCAATCATAGCGTGACCAGCGAAGCAGTCATTGTGGGCCAAGGCTTGTATAGTGCTTACATACTACATTGAATCGGAAGAATTTACGCATTGAGAGCTCATTTTTAGCCAAAAAGTCACTAAATAAAAACAAAAATTTTCGCTTAACCGCGCTTTTGTTAGGTACTTCTTTGTTTTTTTTAAGCAATGGTAGTAGGAACTATACAGCTAAATATGGAATAATCTATCTCTATAAAATACAAACAGCTGTGTTTTAAATAAAATCTTTTTGCATTCGATTTTTAAAATGTTGAAACGTCAAAATAGCGGCCGGCAATGTTTTGCCGGCCTGTTAGAGCGGCCAGCAAAACTTTGTCGGCCGCTATTTGAAAACAGAACGGCAAAGTCGACTTTGCTCAAACAATGTTATTAAAATAATGACCACATTACATGCATTTTTGAGTAAAGAATAAATGGAGTTTACAGAGTATTACGTATATAAATTTGCAAGTACTACGTGTGACGTTGAGACAACATTTTTGTCTTGAATAAATAATATTTCTTGAATGATTATTACACATAAAAATTTTATAGCTCCTTTTACATTCCTCATATTTTTATTTTCAATGATATATCATGTCATTAAAATAATAAAGAAACACAAAATATAGCACGATGTTCGCTGTGGTATTTCATATTTCAGTAAAATTCCAGCGAGAATGTTATATTTATATAAAACGTGACGATGTAGTTTGAAATTGTTCTCAGTAGTATAAATATACCTATATAAAAAAATGTAATATGTAAGTACAACTTTATACCTCATTTGCACACAAGTAATCACATGGTACAGATACATAAAGTAACTTAGAACTAAAAAAAAGAAGAAGATGCGCAAAAGGCGGCCTTGCTGTAAGCAATTTCTTCCAGGCAACCAATTGAGAAATTGCTTGAACGCTTCAAGTAATGTTCTTATATCTGTGCTTGAACGTCAAACGATATAAAGGTATCAAGGTGGAAGGAAACGTTCAAAATATTATTTCTCCTGCTACACGATTCGGGATTTTTCTATCGGGTGAATATGTATTCCACTTTCTACCGATCAGTAAAAACATTCCACGTTCAACCGCCAAGTCAGAAAGTAAAATAAATAGACATATATTACCTATACGCATTACTACCTTATTTATTATATGGATTACTGTCCTCAATAGTTTTTTTGCCTTTTTAATTATTAACTGGAAAATCAGAGGTTGAAAATCAGAACTTGCTTTTAAATATAGGTTGTCAATGTGATACATTTTGTATTTAATTTTACTAGAGCGTTAGTATTATTCTTAGTATTACCACAAAAAGAACAAGTATTTCGGGATTGGCACAATAGGACTGGCATTTAGGTATTTACTTACATAAAGTATAAACACTGAATGTCCCTTATATTTTATGTAGTTTTATGCCAGATGAAGTCACTGATTGTGAGACAGCGATGCATGTTTGAGGTCAATTAATGAACTCAAAGTGCACCCACGCATTGAGCTTTGTATATGCTATTTGTGTCCACGAGTAAGAATGGTTAAAAAAATATTTTCTATACCTCTCTTTAGTCGTATTTCCTCATGACTGAGGGTCGTGGTCATTACATGGAATGAAACACACACAACGACTCTCTTGGCAATTTTAATGGTGTGGTTTGCCATTGCCTCCTTCATTTCACACACTAGCTGATAATCAGACAATTTTTTATGATTTTGATAGAAATGTCTAGTCCACAACCACCATTCTACGCCAAATACTTTTAACTATATTTATTGTTTTTCTATTTATAGTTTTTCTTTCGGTCGACAATTCGATTCCGACGCAAAGTAACAGAAAGGCAAATTACCTAATACTTAGCACGGATATTTTTCATCTAAAAAGTACCTTCAACATGACTATCACTATAACTATAACATGATATACTAAATGATGTATTCGCGTTTCCACCGTGTGTAGGTGAATTTTCCTCCGCGATAACGTAAACATTTTTATATGCTGAAAGTATGAGTAATCATGAGGTATGAGAGTCAAATTATCGTTCTTATTCCGATTTTTTTACCTTGTTCCGCCGAAATCCCTGCAGTCTTCCAAACTACTGATGTTCCTAAAATAACGTTGTTTACAAATAACCTACCTTGAATATTCAGCTTAGTGCACTCGTACCGAGCGATTGTTGATTCGCTCTCTCGTAGAGCCGAGCTGCAATACGACCTCGGCAATCATTCAAAATCATTCTGTTGACACTGTCTACAGCACAATATTGTTTTGTTAGTGAGCTACTGCATTTTTAGGTACAAAGTTCTTGGTCATTTTATTTTGCTTGGTCATTTTACCTATTCTAAGGCCAGATAACTATTTGTTGCCTTTACATAAGTACTTATTTTAGACCGTGGTCGACTAATTGAATTAAAAAGAGTGTTGTTCTGTCATTGTCGACGCGCAAACAAGGCGTAGTAGCGCGCAGCCTAATAGCCCATAATCTGCGTATGCAAGGGACTCCCAAAATAGCGTAATTTGCCAAAACAACTGCGATGTATGTTTTGACATGTAAATGTTACACATTTGTCCTGTTTTGAATAAATCTTGGATTGTTAAAACAATTTAAATTTCGAGAATGTGAGATACAATTCTTTAGTCAATAAAATCTAATATATGCCTTTGCTACTTTACTTGCTGCGTTGTGTAAGATTACGACTGACATCTGTACCATTGAGCAATCTCTCTCAGCCAAAGGACGTCCACTGCTGGACAAAGACCTCCCCCAAGGATTTTATCCATGAGGGGTTTTGCCGTAATCGCCACGCTTGGCAGGCGGGTTGGCGATCGCAGTGTGATGGCATAGTTCGCAGAAAGATGCTGCTGCCCATCCTCCGGTGTTTTAAATACCTTAGTCGCCTCTTACGACACCCACGGGTAGAGATGGGTTGGTGCTATTCTAGGGCCACACCACAGGCCATTGAGCAGTACCATATACTTATTATATACTGGCGTAGTATATAATAAGTCTATGAGCTGAGCAGTACCATTGATTAATCCCATTAACATTTACTGCGATTCAGACTACATAGGGCACTCAATTCTAAACCACGATATGCACGATAACAACTGCAATTGTAGCGTAAGGCTGGTAAACAGGACACGCCAGTAGCAATCCAAATAACCTGGCCACCTTGGGTACGAGTTCATCGGCGGTGTTTGCAAACATTCGGTGTTGAGCGGAGTACCTTGACGATTGGCGTTTAATTTGTTGTTTAATGGCCTACATCCAACGTGCGTGCGTCAGCCGATCGCCGCGCCGGTCAATATTGTGATATTGGCGAACACTATTGGATTCTGAATTGTTAGTGTTCTTTGACCTTACTGACCGATACTGGAAATAGATTAAGTTTATGAATATGTAGGTCACAGAATTTAAAATTATAAGGCAAACTGAAGTGACATCTACTGTTTATTATGTAATTAAATCTGTCGCTCTGGCGATCACTAAAATTCAAGTGTACGTAATTGAAAATTTTAAACGAATATTCGATTCGATTGAGCTAAGGAGCTTTGGAGTTATATCGCGGCCTATTAGGTCAGGCGGCGACAAAATAACGATTTTATAAATAAATAAATAAATATATACGGACAATTCACACGGATTGAGCTAGCCCCAAAGTAAGTGCGAGACTTACTTCGCGATACAAACTCAACGATACTATAATAAATTCTTAACAAATACATATATAGATAAACATCCAAGACCCAGGTCAATCTGAAAAAGATCATTTTTGATCTTGGCCTGACCGGGGATTGAACCCGGGCGGGATCCCATGCCACTTCTATTTGGCTAATAAATTCCTAATTCAGTGTTACATTCTACTACATTTTATTGTGAAGCTTTGAATGATGTTTTAAATATATAAATAGCTGAATGGGTGTAGTTA
>CM031585.1:10796588-10820258 GCA_018467065.1 Ephestia elutella
GAATGGGTGAAGTTATGTATACTTATTGTATGACTATGAATCCATACTAATATTATAAATGCGAAAGTTTGGATGTGAGTTTGTGAGTTTGTGAGGATGTTTGTTACTCAATCACGCAAAATCTACTGGACGGATTTCGATGAAATTTGGTACAGAGGTAGATAATGACCTGGAATAGCACATAGGCTATATTATCCCGGGAAAAAGCACTGTTCCCGTGGGAAATTCACGCGGGCGAAGCCGCGGGCAAAAGCTAGTTGTAAATAATAAAATATAACTTATTATACTTTAATTTCTGTGTCAAATGCTACCCGTGCATCAAAATTCTTTTAAATCCTTGTGTTTGAGAAATACATCAACACTCATCCAACTTCTGCCACTTACAATTTTGTAGGATTTTATGCCGCTAAAAATAGTAGATTTTAAGGTACAGCCATAAAGCTAATATTTAAATAACTCTATGAGTACAGCATAGCTTGGCTCTGTCTACCCCGTAAGGGATAAAGAGGTGATTCTATGTATGTATGTATTTACACAAATTCCCACAATAGCAAAAACAAAAGCCCTTGAAAGAGAAGGTGCCTATTGATAAATTAAACTAGCAATTTTTTTTCGAATAGATATATTTTCTAATCGGCTTTTCCTCCTTGTTTCAGAAATACGTCGTGAGCACGGATCGGAGCGGAGATATACATGTCCATGTTCAGGTGAAGTACATTAAGTATATGTTGTTTTTTTATTAATAAGTAACTTAATGAACTCTTTACTCTATATAGTAATAAGTAACATAGTAGTGTATTTGGTCTTAGTAGCAACTAATTACTGGAGAATTTCATTCATATGGCGTGCGGCAAATATATGCAATTTATATAACTTTGATTTATTTATAACAAGTATTATTATGGTACGTAATAATTATTTTTGTTAGATTATTTTAATAACTACTTAAGTACTTTTTCTGCTACATTATAAAGAAAAAAAAAAGTTAATTTTTTCTGTTACTTTTTTCTAACTTGTTCTACTACATATACTTATTTTTTTTTTTTTTTCAACTTCTGCTGGTTATTGTGTCACTTTGTTTGCTTGAGTTTTTCTATTTCTTACTTTTTTTCTACCTGTGAAGATTTTTAATTGGCTTTCTGTTTCTTATTTACACGATCTGTTCTAACTTCTAATGCTGTAAGTCTTCCCTAAATGTAAAAAAATAGTCACTTATTTAGTTGGCTATGGGGATAACCTGCATGAACAGTAGGTACTTGTTACTTCTAGCATTTTTAAAGAACATAATAGACTTTTCAACAACCTTTCCCATAATGTTCTTTATAAAAACATAGTAAAATATCACGATTTGTATAAATGTAAGCAGTCGGCCTTTAGCTTTAATAGGTGCTAAAAACGGGTTTTGTCTGATATTTTAGTTTATCCGCTTCAGCGCTGCCGCACAATTTGCCGCGAAAATGGGCGAAAATGCGGCTGTTTGGGACAAATTATGTTATTGAGAAGGAGTTTTTCCGCATAGTTAGGCGTAGTAGTTGGGTTTTATAGAATAAACTTTTTTGTTCGGTTTCGTTTATTGTTTTATAGATACGCTCTATAACGCTAGTATTTATGCAGAATTAAAACTTCGCTCAACAGTAGAGAATATATTGCCATTTTTGTTCTCCTAATATAACGTACATAATGTACTACCACTAATACACAAACTAATATTTTACGCTATCAGGGAAAGCTTCCACGACCTGGACAGGTAAGGATAATTTTTTGTAGATTTAGATTTTTAATAAAAGATTTTGCCTGGTAAAATTTCCACGGGAACAGTGTTTTTTTTTCTGATATGTCCTTCTCAGTACTTCTAACTATGTGTATGAGAAATTTCAGGAAGATTGGTTTCGTAAATAAAGCGTGAAGAGGTAACCAACAAACTCACTTTCGCATTTTTAATATAAGTCAGGAAAGTTTATTAGTCAGTCAGTAGTCAGTCAGGAATTCGGATTAAATTGATGTAAATAAAATCATTTACATCTTCACCAAAGGTCTAATTATGTATGTACCTACTTATATCTTTAGTGGGATTTATTTTCAACTAGCTTTCGCCCGCGGCTTCGCTCGCGTGATTTTCCCACGGGAACAGTGCTTTTTCCCGGCATGAAAGGTACCCTATGTCCTTCTCCGTACTTCCAGCTATGTGTATGCGAAATTTCAGGAAGATTGGTTCAGTAGATAAAGCGTGAAGAGGTAACAAACAAACAAACAAACAAACAAACTCACTTTCGCTTTTATAATATTAGTTAGGATTAGGATTAGGATTAGGATTTACAATGTAACTGTTTTTATTTAGCTTTTCATTAGCCGTTTTAGTTAATTTTTGGTTATAAATAATCTAGTTGATTTCCTACGACACTAAGTTAACCCCTTGATACTTGCTTCTAACTTAAAGACCTCATTGTTGGGAATAAAACAGTTCGATTTTTTTTTAATCGATTCTTATTATCCTTTTTAGGGTTCCGTACCTTAAAAGGTAAAAACATACCTTACATACATAACCCTTATAAGATCACTTTGTTGTCCATCTGTCTGTCAAACATTTTTTTCTCAGGAACGCTCAAAGGTATCAAGTTGAAATTAATATCGAATACTCGGATCCATGGTCTCTTTCAGCAAAAAATAATCAAAATTATACGATTACCTACCGTAAATGTTGCGAATTTTCGCATATTTTGCAATTCAGGCAGCAATCAAAACCTATGGGGTACTTCCCGTTAACCTAAAATTATGAAATTTGGCAAACAGCAAGGGCAACAGTACTAATACAGGAATAAATCTAAAAATTGTAAATATGTTGTTGGAAGTCTAAAAAAAAGTGTTAAGGGCCATTTAGACGGTACAAGTTTCTTGCCTGTTGAATACGATTAAATTGAAGCAATAATTTACTTGCATAGTCTAAACAACACGTAACATTCTTGAACTGGTATGCAAGTTTGGATTCAAAACTTTTCTTAAGGGCCATTTAGACGGTACAAGTTTCTTGCCTGTTGAATACGATTAAATTGAAGCAATAATTTACTTGCATAGTCTAAACAACACGTAACATTCTTGAACTGGTATGCAAGTTTGGATTCAAAACTTTTCTTGGTGTAAACAATACATGCCAGAAATGTCATTCAATTCTTGCATGAAAAATTTGACAACGCAAATACGTGCAATTCTTGAAGCAAGTCGCTAAAAAATTACACGTGCCCATACAAATCTGTGTTTCAAAAAATGGAATGCAATAATTGCCTAAACAATTGAATACGTGTAAACAGAACACATTATTGTATGTCAAGATTTGCATTCAATAATTGTATTCAAGTTTTTTATTTATATAGATAGATAGATAGATAGATAGATATAAGATTTATTCTCAAACCATTTACATTTTGCGACGAAAGCATACAACCGTAACAATACAAATATAAATGTATAAAACAAACAAAATTGAAAGTGCATGTTGGATGTACTGTGACGTTTTGTCAATCAGAAAATATATAAATGTTAGATGGCAATGAGGAAGGGTCCAGACTCAGCTTATTGTCGCAGGCGAACTGGCCGCGCTGCGACGCTGTTGATTCTGCCAGAACCCTGGGTGAGGTCAGCGAAGCGACACAAAAATGAGCCAATTGAGAACTTATAAGATGTATGTATAATTTAGAAAACAAAATATATAATACAAATGCATGTGCAAAATGAATACATGACTGTTTTTGACATTTATCGATGAAATTATGGTTGAAAAGGGATGAGATACAATATTAGTTGTATAATCAAATCTGACATCAGTGCTATCCATATCACAATGAGAAAGAGTGAGGTAGGTACATAGTTTATATGATTACTTAGGTAGATAACTACAATATATTATGATAACGTGTATATTTTTAAAATTTTAAAAAAATTGTGGCCGATGTTAGGGTCTAAAGTCTGCTACCTGGAAAGCGCAGGTTAGAATATGTTCTTTAAATTTACGTTTAAATGAGTAGATAGAATTAAGGTCCCGGATGGGAGGGGGAATATTATTCCATATTTTGGTAGCATTATACTTAAAACTACTGCGAAATGCAGCAGTCCTATGTCGAGGCACGACAAGTGGGGGAACACAAGTTCGTAGTCTACGATTGTTCCTCTGACTTCGCCATTCTAACTTGTTATATAGATATAAAGGATACTTGGTCTTTATAACACCAAACAATAAAGTAGCTGTATACAATTTTTGACGATCACGCATTTTTAAGAGTTTAGATGAGTACAGATAAGGCGTAACACTAGTGCGGGGTGGAATCTTAAAACAATACCTAGCGCATGCGTTTTGTACACGCTGTATTAATTTCTGTGACCTAGCTAGGAGACAAGGACCATAGACGGTGATGCCATAATTAAGTTTTGATAGTACCAATGCTTCACAAAGAGCTACTCGTAGGTCTACGCTTATATAATCTCTGATTCTGTACAGAACTTTTAATCTATAGAAACAGTTTCGCACTATTTCGACCACGTAGCTTTCAAACCGAAGTCTACCATCCATTAAAATTCCTAGGTTTCGCGCCTCTTCGACCCGCTCCACGTTATTACCCATGATTGTGATACACGGATTTCATTGAGACCATCTTATCTATTTGGTTCTGTGACCCCAGTATCAAATATTTAGTCTTGCAGGATTTAAAACTAAGCAATTTTTTCCGACCATGCTGCGATATTGTCAAGATCCCGATTTAAATCCTCCAACGCACTTTCAAAGTTGTCATCGTTGAGTGATACGTACACCTGCAAATCGTCAGCGTATAGATGGTATTTACTCGATTTAATAGCGTCAACCACATCTGCCGTGTATAGAATAAACAGTAGTGGCCCAAGAATCGAGCCTTGAGGCACGCCTCTGCTCACAGGACTATTCTTTGATTTGAGCATTGTGCCATTAGATGATTGCACCACAACCTGCTGCATTCTGCCGGAAAGGTAAGAATCAAACAATTGAATTGTAGACGAATGAAATCCATAGAATGCCATTTTGGAAAGAAGAAGTGGAATATTTATGCAGTCGAAAGTACGCGAAAAATCGAAAAGAACCAGCACAGAAGCCTCACCTTTATCTTGATTGGAAATGAGATTATCAACAACGTCGATCAATGCAGTCGCTGTACTACGTCCCTTCCTGAAGCCCGACTGTTGGTCTGGAAGAAGGCCACAAGATTCACAATATTTGTATAACTGAAGATAGACTACTTTTTCCATGATCTTGGATAAGTAAGGGAGAAGACTAATTGGACGCAGGTCTTTATAAGACTGAGGATTGTTGATCTTGGGTATCGGACGAACGATAGCAGCTTCCCACATATCAGGGAATGTACAAGATAATATCGATCTATTTATGGTCTCCGTAATAAATGCCAATGTGTGAGGCAGAGTTAATAAAACCATATCCCTGTTGATTTGATCCATTCCCTGTGCGTTAGACTTAATGCTTAATATAATATTAGCCACGACTTCTTCAGTCACAGTCTCCAGTTTAAATTCAGAAGTAAATTTACGATGGTACTCAAAATACGAGAGATTAGATATAGAAACGGAATTGTTGCCAGGGACACTCAAAAAATTTGAGTTAATTATGTCGGGTTCTAAGAGATGTTGGGGAATATCACATACCTTTTTCGGATCAGGAAGTGCAGAACTCTTAAGATTTTTCCATAGAGCTTTAGGATTTTTAATATTACAATTCACATATTGTTCAAAATAAGCATTGCGCTCTGTGTAAAGGCAAATTTCAACCATTTTTTTAAGATCCTTGTAAGCCCTACGATCCTCATCCAATCCAGACAATTTATACTTATGGTGTGCATCATCACGCAACTTCATCTGATAAAGAAGATTACTGGTGATCCATGGACTATTCCTCGTACGAATAGTCATCGTGACAACTGGCGCATGCAAGTCATATAATTGGAGCACTCTAAAGGTGAAAAATGAAACCATTTCGTTTACATCATCCAGTTCACACAGTTCATACAAATTTAAGTCCAACAAATCCTTGTCAAAATTATCTAGAAGTATTTGTTTTAATTTTCTGCAGCTAATAGTACATATCACTATGTAAACAGTTGCTCTCAATTATTGAAAGTCAATTCTTGCACTTCAATTATTGCACGCAATTATTGCTCTTGAATGTTCAAGAAACTTGCACCGTCTAAATGGCCCTTAAACAATACATGCCAGAAAATGTCATTCAATTCTTGCATGAAAAATTGTACAACGCAAATACGTGCAATTCTTGAAGCAAGTCGCAGAAAAATGGCACGTGCCCATACAAATCCGTATTTCAAAAATGGAATGCAATAATTGCCTAAACAATTGAATACGTGTAAACAGAACACATTTTCAATTATTGAATGTCAAGATTTGCATTCAATAATTGCATTCAAGTTTTTAATTCATATCACCATGTAAACAGTTGCTTTCAATTATTGAAAGTCAATTCTTGCACTTCAATTATTGCATGCAATTATTGCTCTTGAATGTTCAAGAAACTTGCACCGTCTAAATGGCCCTTTACAAACTAATTTTTGCACTGGATTCAATGTGAATCTTAGGATTCGAATTTTAAAGTTGAGTGTGTTTTTTGAAACCAGTAGGTCTTTTAGTTAGAGCTATAATGTGAGCTGCTTTGCGTGTACGATACCCTCGGTGCGCGAGTTTGACTCGAACTTGGCCGTTTTTTTTGCTAGAATGTAATAACTGATGATAAATGATTGCCTATTAATTACATTATTTTTTAGGATTCTTATGAGAAATTTTAACTCTTTATACTTACTGTTTTTTATTTTAGGGGGATTTGAGTCAACAAGACAAGAGATGTGTATTCTTGACAGTACACGATCTTGGGACCAATCGTGAGTATTAATTTAAACATTTAATTGACTACAAAGCTACTAATTGTGTATATGAATGAACCATCTACGACAGTACAGAATTGTAGTTGTACTGGGCAATTAAATTTTTGTGTCAGCCTAACGTACAGATTAAAGCGTGCTTAAATTGAAAGGTATTCTGAACTCACTTGCGAGGAAATTAATTAATGAGGTACTTATTTTCTAATTTTCATTTAAAATTATTCCAATTTTACAGATTCGTCATTGGTGGACTTCGTGTCTACCCCGGCGATGAGCGAGATAAAAGAGCGCTCCTGCTTCATACACGTGGACGTCCCTGGCCATGAGGAGAACTCTCCCGATCTCCCCGACTCGTACGTACCAACAACACTAACTCCTGTTTGTATTATGCCATCTATGAAAACTCGGATACCGTATCTTATCTTTTTACTCAAACTTTCAAAATGAAATAAAAAAATTACATCTGCTTGAGACAGTGCGTTCACTCATATTTTACTCGACATTGAAGCACATATTTTCATCTGCTACAGCTACCAATTCCCATCGCTGCAAACACTAGGAGAAGATCTCATCACCGTGTTGGATTTCCTTCACGTGCGGTACGCCGTGGGGCTGGGCGAGGGCGCAGGCGCCAACATCCTGGCGCGGTGTGGGCTTGCGCACCCGCGGCGGCTGTTGGGCCTCATCCTGGTCAACTGCACAGCCTCCACCTCGTCCGTGTCCGACGCCTTCCGCTCCCGCTTCTCAAGGTGGCGCGGCGCTGACATCTCCCAGTCGGAAGAAGACTTCCTAATCTACCACAAGTTTGGCCACGTGAGTTATCCCCAGGATGTAGATTTTAGATATCAGGTACTTCTTCCTTGTCTTTATTGCTAACTCTACTAATTTTACCGCCACTGGTAAGCTCAGGAATTTCATCACGTGTACGTTTCCATTGCCTGAACATATTTTTTTACATTCTTTTTGTGTTTACTCGAGCTTGCAATAATGCTGGAGACCTCAACTCGTTAGAGACTCGATCATTGTAGATTAATTTTTGTTATTAATTGCGATGAAATGAACTTTTTATGTGATGGAAATGGTATTTTATTTCTAATGAATATTTTTTACTTGGCACTTTTACTAACCCACTAACCTTACGTTTCTTACTTCCAATTTAACAAATGTACTTATATTTTTTTTTGTGTTGGATGGACTTTAGATTTCTTTAGATAGTCCTATGTATATTGTGTGTAAATAACCATTTTTTCATAGTAACAAATAAAATTATAGGGTAAAGGTTGGCTTCATAGAATAAACTACTGACACAATTATAAAAAAAGTCTTCGCCCTCAATATATTATTTATTATTGTTTTAAATTACCTAAATAATTATACCGAGTTAACAATACTTGACAACTGTTGACCTTAGTAACCCATAATCTCGTCGAGATAAATAATATAAAATCTAAGTAGTCTTTTTCTCGAGACGCTTTACGAAACGTATCAGAAGCACAGATTTTCAGTCATAATTTCTTACATATAGGTAACAAAATTTACGTATATATAAAATCTGATGGTGTTGCAGCAAATATCAGGCGAGTCCATCGAGGCAGCGGAGCGAGAACGGATGCTGACAGAGTACCGCTCGCGCCTGCGCGGGAACCTCAACACACACAACATCAAGCAATACGTCAAGGCCTTCATCAAGTTAGTTTATCTTTTACTAGAATTGGCCTGGGATCTGCACTCCCTAAGGAACCTACATGCCAAATTTTAGCTTCCTAGCCCAGTAGCTTTGGATGTACGGTATCTGTCAGTCACTCAGTCAGTAATGGAAGAATTTAATGTAAAAGTATGTACGAGTATCTATTGATTTTTACTTGCAATTTCGGGATAAAAAGTCAATATTTGAAATAAAGCAAATGAAAGCGCCATCTGTTGTCTTTTGTATAAAAATATCAGTCGCTCTAACGCTCACTAAAGAGAGTCTGTCCGTAAACAGCAGTAAGAAATTCAAAATTATAATAAGAACTATCCGAGTCCTATCCGGCTTAGGCGTCGACAAAATAACGTGTCCAAGCCTCTTTTATCTGACTTATATTATTTGAAATTCTATGGTCAAATACCTCTACTTTACCTGTGTAACAAATTCGATCAAAATCTGCTTTGTAGATATCTTGATACAGTACAACCTTTATGCACGTAATATTAAAATGTAATAGGGAAAAGGAATCTTTTTCTATACCTACCTACCTATTCCAATCTACTTTTACCTAGGTAGGTAAAAACAAGATTGATAATCATTTTCTCACAATTAAGTTAATTATGAGCGAAAGAACAAATGACAATTGATTACGAAGTAACTATTTAGTAATCTGTGCTATTGACCAGTTCAATTACATTTATAAGAAGTACTACAATATAATCATTTAGGGATTTAAAGGACAAACCCCAAGATGCAGCATTTTATGGGATCCGTATACCATAAATGTAATTTAAGTGATCGGGTACCCACATATCATATTGTTATTCCATTTTATTGTTTTAGCATAAATTTAACATATCCTGTTTAAAGCTCTTGTACTTAACGTTAAAGAATGAAGTATATATACAAAGTATTTAATATGAATATCATGGCGATAGTCAGCCATACTTTGTCGCGTACATGCATAATGAATATATAATCCTATTATTTATTTATCCATAAAAAATTCTGAAACAATTGATTGATAAAAACGATAACGAGCAACTAGGACTTCCGCGCGTAAGAGTCCGTTTCTATGTTCCTATATTGCTAAGAGTAGTAAGAGTGAATGTTGCATTGCCTCTACAGCCGCAAGGACCTGGTGCTGCGCGGCTGCCAGCCGGACATCTTGCTGATCACGGGCATGCTCAGCCCCTACTCCGGCGTGGTGGAGAAGATGTACAAGGAGCTGGACCGCGACAAGGTCACTATTCTCAAGGTGGACAAAGTCGGGGACGTGTTAGCGGAGGCGGTGAGTACTGTGCTATCTTCCAAGCTTCCGGGAAAATTCCGGATAAAAACCTTGATCTTTGATTGCGGAGTCGTCGATAACAATACAAACTTGCAATTCGGCAACTCTCTGTAGATGACTCTGTATTTTTCTGTCAGAGTCAGAATAGGGGATTCTTAACTCATTAGTTTTATTTGTTGATAGAATATCTGTTCTGTTACGGCTTACAGCTGATGTGTCTACTTACATCAGGCAGTGTTGAAAAAAGTCACTTCACATTAAAGTCAATTTATCAGCATGACTGAAATAAATGCTGTTAGTGTGAGTATCGTTATGTAAAATAGATACATGGTTAAGAAAATTGCAGTGATTGCTTTCCTCGTCCACCATGTACACTGCCAGGCAAAGTACATTCAACGAGTTATATTTATTAGTACCTACTTAAGTTTCTCTAGTATAGTACTTTTGTAATATTTTTAAATGAAAGTCATCACTATATGACTATGGAGGTGGAACTTTGAAGTGAACTATTTTTTGCTCTGAGTACCGACTACAACTGACGTTGTTCCTAAAGTGCTAAAGTATTGACTGGTACCTACAGAAAAAAATACAAAGGTTAAAGGGACTAGGTACCTGAATAAAAATTCTAGTAGAAATCATTATATGTGTAGAGTTTAATTATATATACTTGTATACGTAGCTACGTACCGACAATGCCCTATTATTTGTCTATTGTTGTCAATATACTTATCCTACATAAATATATACTTAGGTACTCATTATATTAATTTCTTAGGGTCAGCATCTGGTCACTATTTTTGCACGCCAGTGCAATATTATATATTAATACGCCTGACGCAATATTCTCGCAGACCGCTGCAAAACAATGGAGGATCAAGCATCAAGTCTATTTAACGGCCGCTTATCTGAGCATAACCTCGTGGTCGCTGTTCCATAGTATTAAATAATACTGATTTATACACTATTATTGATAGCATCATCAATTAACAAAAAGGTGTTAAAAATTAAAGCCAAATATTGTTTTGTTGATTTAGTGACAAAGGTTCAAATAAAATGTCGGTGATATTGCTGATCGTTGCAATATATGTAATTGGATCAATGGTTTTCGGCCTATACAAAAAAAACACGAACTCAATATGCAAATCGAAAAAGCGATTTGACGGAAAAACAGTCCTGGTCACAGGAGGAACTAGGGGCATAGGACTGGAAATCGCAAAAGACTTCGCTCATAGAGGAGCTAAGGTCATCGTGGCATGTCCTTTTGAAGATGAGGGCTACAGTGGGAAAAAGAAAATCATTGAAAGTTCTGGCAACGAAAATGTTATTTTCAAATTTCTTGATTTATCATCTTTGGCATCTGTCAGGGAGTTTGCTGCAGATATAATAAAACACGAAGATCGTCTGGATATTCTAATGAACAACGCAGGTGTGGCTAACCCATCCCGCATAACTAAGGATGGATTGAACTTTATTATGCAAGTAAATTATCATGGTCAATTCTTACTGACGCTTTTACTTCTACCACTTCTTAAGAAATCTGGCACCTCCGAAGAACCAAGCAGGATTGTGAATACGGCATCATATTTACATCGATTTGGCAGAGTGAACTTCAAAAGTTGGAATGAACCAAGTATAAACTTTGTGGCTTATTCGAACAGCAAAGTGTGTGTTGTTTTGTTTACACGTGAACTAGCTAAGAGGATAAAAAATTGTAACGTGATTGTAAGTTCCGTGGATCCCGGAGCCGTTGGTACATCTATATTCCATGTCTCCTCTTGGATGGGATTAGGGGTGCTTTTGTCCTGCATAATCTTTGTACTTTTTAAGCAGCCCTGGGAGGGCGCTCAAACTTCTATATATGCTGCGGTGAGCAAGAGCGCTGGTAAAGTGAATGGGGCATTTTTCGAGAATTGTAAAATGGCCAAGCCTTCCGCATTATGTTATGACGACAAAATTGCTAGAAATCTTTGGGAAGAGACAGTCAGACTTGTCAAATTAAAAGACGAGGAAAATCTTATACATGACTTAAAAGACGGTAATTTGGATTAATTGATTAAAATACAGGAATAGGAGTGCGGGCGGGATATGTTTGTGATATATTTATATTTATTAGATGATTGATTTGTAGGTATCATTACGAACTGAACTGAATAGATTTATGGTTTCAAAAACTTTTATGTATAAATTAAGGTTATATGGAGAATAAAAATCTGCAAGCAGTTAAAAAATGTTCCGTATCTTTCTTTATTTTTTGATATATTGATATCTCGTCGTCGTCGTCGTAGTGCAATATAATATTTTTTTGCGTTTAAATATTTACATATAGGTACGACGTGTTTAAAAATAATTAAGTAATTATTGTATGTGACTAGAGGGCTGGTGAGTTCTTTTCTCAAAGAATAAGCATTGCCATCCAGCGTGGCAATGCTGCCAGCCTCCTGGCCACGCTTTCGCGGGGCAATGATCTGCGGGATATTTTCTACTTATAGTTGTAATTTATTAAGATTTTTTTTAGTTAAGTTTCAGTTTCTTTTTAAGTTAGTTTTAGTTTATATTTTAGTATTTAGTGTTAAATGTATATATATTTATTTCTGAATAAATTCTATTTATTGTATGTGTATTTTCTGATATTGTGTTGAATAAATGATAAAAAATACCTTTTTGTTTTTTGTACATCAGTTAAGTGTTAGAAGAGGAGACCATATGCCTCGCATTGTCAAAAAATTATCAGACCTCATGTAGAGTCAAACTACATGGCCTAACGTCACAAACTCTACCTACACCTTAGTCAAAATATGTGGCTCTTGGCCGTTTCCTCCGAAATTTATAACTTAAAAGTTATGCTCGAGAGAGAACCCTCTCTACGATGTTAAAACTAGCATAAAGTGCTAAATCAATTTTTCATGACCACATGGATTGACCTGGTACTTAAAATTGAATTTAAAAACTTTTGTGTTTTATAATTTTCTCTCTTAAAAGATGTAACCTGCGCCAGTTTAACTTGTAAGTAGTAAGTTAGACCTTTAGCGATACCACTGTGAAGTGCTTACAAACAAACAGAAAGACAGACAAAAATTGTTAAGAAAATAATTTTTACTTTAACGAATATTTGCTCTACCCTTCATATTATTTTCTTAAATGTACAGAAATCAGTCACAGTTTTATTTAGGATTTCGTATATCATCGTATAATCGGACATCGTATAAGTAGACTACGATCCTCTACAATGCTTTTATTTATGTGATGACAAACGACGAAATGGGTAAATTAATCGCCTAATTTAAGTGTCTGAAGAACAAAATAAGCAGAATTTATAAGACGAAACGGCAATTTAGATGCTTGCGCACACAAATAGGTATGATTAATCTACGGATTAAAAAAATATGACGAAATATGAAGATGAACTATGTTAAAAAACTGTTTTTAATATTACAGTTATTTTGCACTTAAATTTGCAGTTGTAATGTCATAATCTATGTAGTTTATAAAAATCACCATCGTAGGATTTAATATGACCACCTCCATACAACTGAAAATTCACAGCCCCGACTATAAATGTTTACAGTTAGATAATATCTATGGCTAGGTCAACAACATAAAACATTGCAATATCCATCGCAAGTTCGCTGATATTAAATTAAATAGGTACTTACACCACACGTACTTTTAATTTCTCAGATGTTTTGTTTTTTGTTGCTAAGAATATACCTAACTCTATGCTAAGAACCGTGATCATCACTAGACTTCCTGGTACGCCATATTATTTTTTCGCCGAATATCGTCATAATAAAACTTTTTTCCAAAAAAAATGAACCGACTTCCATTATAAAACTTAAAATCATGAAATAACAACAAAGAAAAATGTATTAGCATTCTACCTACTGAATGAGGTGAAGTCGGTGCCAAGTGCAGGAGTAAGGGTGTTATGTAATTGTTTAGCTGGGTATTATATACATGATTCTAATATTAACTTAGATTATTTAATATTCAATTTGGCACCGACTTCACCTCATTCAGTAGGTAGAATGCTAATACATTTTTCTTTGTTGTTATTTCATGATTTTAAGTTTTATGATGGAAGTCGGTTCATTTTTTTTGGAAAAAAAGTTTTATTTTATCATTTTTAGTTTAATAAAAACTTTTCTTTCACTGGCCGAAAATAAAGAATTAAGAATTCGATACTTTTTATGTCTAAGTAAGTAAGTTTGATTTGAAATGTCACAACATGTCAAATTGTCTATTATTTTGGCACAAAAACAGACCTAGAGCCTGTGACGACCAAACCTTCCTTATTTTAAAAATGCTGAATGTTTCTCTGCGTGGTATATACGGGTAAAAAATATTAGCGATTAGGTATGAAGTTTGGATCTTAGTTGCTATTGCAGGTAATATGAATAGTTAGAATGATTTTTATAGGTAAAAAAAGCAACCTTTGGGCCTCCCAAAGTAATATTAAATTAAGCTTTTATTATAAAACAAATATAACTATAATTTAGTAAGGTTACAATATCTAGCAGGGGTTTATATCTGCACCAATTGCCTGGTAATGGATGGCGTGATTTCTAATATTATTAGGAATAAAATCTTTAAAAAACTTTACTTTGAGGAAATTGAGTTATCACTTCAAATGTTATTGCTACAAGTAATCTGCCTAAGTAATCATGAACCAACTTTTATAGTCGCTAATCGCTATTTCTATGTTGGGGACATACACAGAAAATCTTGAGTTTTAATAAAATAAGGAAGGGCATGCTGTCGCGGGCTTTTGCTCTATAATGCAATGTTGGTATTTTTATATTTTGTTAGGTATCTTTAAAATTACCGAACAGTTTCTGACGTGGTTAAAATGGGACCAACCATAATCGGCGAACATACATAAAAAAAAAAACATACATACATCGAAACATATAACCTCCTCCTTTTTGGGAAGTCGGTTGAAAACGTGACAGCGTTCCTATTCGCTAACCGTATCAAAGAA
The DNA here is from genome assembly GCA_018467065.1 of Ephestia elutella. Taxonomy (NCBI): domain Eukaryota; kingdom Metazoa; phylum Arthropoda; class Insecta; order Lepidoptera; family Pyralidae; genus Ephestia; species Ephestia elutella. Next base: position 10,811,465 of record CM031585.1, read on the forward strand.
AAAATATAATGGCCAAATTGAATTACGTGGTAACTTGACTAATTAACAAAACATCAATTGATTGTACTTACATGTGCCGCTCATCTTCCCATATTAATTTCCAGCCAGCGAAGGTGGCTCAATCGCTGCTGCTGTTCTGCCAAGGCCAGGGCCAGCTGACGTCACTACCGCCGCCTGGCGTGGAGCGTCGCATGTCCCGCGCGATGTCCATGGAGGAGTACGACAAGCCCAACATCCGGCGGCTGTCGCTCACGCCCAGCGTCAACGACTCACCGCCCCCCAGGAAGCTGTAGGTCGCAGCCTTCGCCGTCTCACTCCCCGAGTAGGCGAGGTGGAAAGAGGATAGAGGCGTCTTCCTAGATCCTGTTGTATGTCTTGAATATGCTAGAAATATACCTTTTTAGTCTTAAAAACGTTTATTTCTAACATATGCAAGACAGCCTTCGCCGACTCGCTCCTTAAGTAGGCGAGAGGAACAGGATAGAGGCGTCTACCTCTATCCTGTTGGAAGTCTTGCTTATGCTAGAAATAAACCTTTTTAGTCTTAAAACATTTATTTCTAGCAGATGCAAGACAGCCTTCGCCGACTCGCTTCCCGAGTAGGCGAGGTGGAAACAGGATAGATGCGTCTACCTCTATCCTGTTGTTTGTCTTGCATATGCTAGAAATAAACCTTTTTAGTCCTAAAAACGTTTATTTCTAGCATATACAAGAGCACCGCGTCGTGCCTCATGGCAATATATTTCGATGTATAAACATAATGTAACTGAATTTATTTATTCATTTTTAAACTTTTGGTAATTAAGAGAAAAGTTGCTGAGTTTTTAGTTTTCTGAAGGATTGTCAATGCATGGTGCCTGCTGCGTCAAATGAAAATTTTAAATTGTAATTCTTGGTTTAAGATTTTAATGTTAAATTGTATGATAAGTCGATATTATTCTTTAAGATCATATGTCATCAACATTTTTTTATATATAAAAAAATGCTATTGTATTCTTTGTTTTAGTGTCTTTTCACCTCATGAGGCGTTCAAGGATGTACGTAGGTAGACTACTAGATAGTGTTATATTGTCTGTGGTAGTATCCATCCAGTTATTGCCATAACCACCAAAATTGAGTATCAATTTACTAACTGGACACGATGACATGGCCACGTGCATGCAGGTTCCTCATGTCCAGTTATCGCATGTCCAGTTTCCCAGTGTCCAGTTAGGAAATAACCTACGAGTTCGGCACCAAAGCCTGGTGCACACTGGTAGAGTAAACGGTATACGGTACGATAGAGTACTAACTAAGTATACCATGTAAACTGTATTGGTAGGGCAGAGCATTAGCAGAGAACCAATCTCTCTTTATCCAAGTTCTCTACTATAGTTAGTACGGAAGATAATACTTTTTTACCGTACAAATATACCGTACTCAACCATAGTGTAGGTACACGATCCTCAACTGGTTAACGCGTTGGGTACAACCTATAATTTCAAATCTTTTCCAAAGACCGACACGATACCCATAACCCTGTCTAGCGGACTTTTCCTTTTCATCTGGGCCCGGCAGCCACGGTATGTCCTGCAGAAGATTTTTTTTCTATGTAATGTATATACGAAATTAAATACTAGTTTATAAGTACAAAGTCGGGTAGGGAACGAATATCATACAACATACCTATTTCATAAGATTTCCTGTATTATTTTAAAATTTCCTTCAAAGCAACACATTTTTGTAGAAAGTGACTCTTCAATATTTGATTGTGCAATAAAGAAAAATATATGAATCGCTGCGTCCCAGGGCTCCGATTCCGTGGGAAATTCTGGACAAAAAGTACTCTGTGTACTTTTTCCGGTTTTAATCTATTCATGTACAAAATTTCATCGAAATCCATCCAGTAGATTTTGAGTGATTGAGTAACAAACACACCTACATTCACATCCAAACTTTTATCATTAATACCTACCCAAATAATATTTGTAAGTAGTAGTCTTACGTGTGCACAGATAGATAGCCATTATTTATTAAGGCAAACTAAGTTACGTTATATTTTAATAATTAAGTAGAAAAGTAATGTCACATCAAATTAAATTTACAATATATATTTATAATTATGTAGGTACCTAATTATGATAATGTTATAATTTTTATTTCTGTTAAATTATCGTGTGAGAAAGTCGGTACGGACGAATATCTCCCTTACGTTAAATAAAAAGAAAATGTTTAAAGTTTACATTTACTAACCTATAATTGGATACTATCTTTTTGTTTCCGGATAAAGTACTGCTATATTTTTTGTAATTGACCGAGCGAGCGAAGCGAGCGAGGGTCTCTAAATCGAGTTGGGGGCGAAACACATTGTTTGTATGTATGTATGTATGTATGTATGTATGTATGTATGTATGTATGTATGTATGTATGTTTGTACCGCGATAACTGCCGAACCGATGGTCCGATTTTGATGAAATTTGGTAGGCATGTAGGAAATATCAATAGAATTTTCAAGTTCGTTGGGCATCAAAATCGATTCAGTAGTTTTTGAAATATTAATAAAAACGTCCGCGATTATCTAGCAAACGAAACCATAGCGTGTTCTAACTTTGGATAACGCCATCTAGATTTTATTTAGGGAACTGAATTATGATAGAAAAGTCGAAATCAGAGTACCTATATCAATAAAAACGCGAGTAATAATCGCGAGGTCTAAGTTCGCGGCGAACTACTAGTTTTAATAAAATTCAAATCAATTCTAAAAATTCATAGTCTTGTCATTTCTATCCCTGAAATTATGTGATCAAACATTTTATGATTCGTAACCAAATCTATTATAATGCAATTAGAAACTGTTATTATATTTTTAGCCACATCAGTCATGTCTCCGTGTGAATCAGTGTGTCTTCTATTAGGCTTTCCTTTTTTTGGCTTTTTAAAGGGATTTCTGATAAACAGATGTATTTTACGCAAGAAACTCTTTTTGACCGAGCGAGCGAAGCGAGCGAGGGCTATAATTCAAGTTGGAGCGAAAAACACATTGTTTGTATGTATGTATGTATGTTTGTTCCGCGATAACTCTCGAACCGTTGTTCAGATTTTGATGAAAGTTGGAATATATGTAGGGATGGTTAATAGAATTTTCAAGTTCGTTGGGCATCAAAATCGGTCCAGCCGTTTTTGAGATATTTAATTTTTTGTGAAAATAAATATTGTATTTTAATAGTCGCGAGGTCTACGTTCGCAGCGAACGACTAGTTAAAATAAAACTGCTTTCTATTTTTTTTTTTTTTACTATACCTATATTTATACTGTACAGTACACAAGTACAAAAATGGCGGAACTAAGGCCGATGGTGGGGTCAAAGAATATATAATCAATCACTATAACCTAAAACATGTGTAAGAAAAGTTAAACAATGTAGGTACCTACCTGCCTAGTTAGGTCCTTATTAGTGATATATGCAGGTATGACATTAGACCATGTATATTTAAGTGATTTTTTGTTAAATCGTAACAAAAAAATATCACCCGCATATTTACGTGTGAGTTGTATGTGACTTGTTATTAAAAAAACCTGTCGCACACAGTTAGCGCCGATAATGTATGAAAAATGAATATTTTAAGTGATATTAAAATTTTAACTTTACGAATTACCTTTACGAATTCAGTATAAAAATTGTAATTTAGTTGGTTTTAAATAAATTTTTTCCTGCATAAATTTTTGCGCCCCGGTGGGATGAAGCATTTTAACCCGTTAATTGAAGCGCTAGGTGCCCGATGCTCTTTATTTATGGTCAAAGCATGACGCGAGGTATCACGCACCCCCGCGGACGCGCGCTCAAAGTCAACGCGAAATGGGCGAATTATCTTTGTTTTTCAATCGGGACAGATAATAAAATTAATTAATTGGACGCACGAAACGGGACTGTGGTGAAGGCATGTTTTTTTTAATTTTCATGAGCACTTGTTTAAAAAGGCTACTAATTAAACTGACTTCTTTTAATTAGCATTATTCACCTTTTAAAAATAAATTGCTTTCTAAATTACTAAGTCAGCCACAATCGACGCGCATCTGAATAAAACTATCTTAGCCACTATTTATCTTATAGTAAGCCACTCTAAATATAACTCAGCACGGCGATTCATTTTTAGCATCAAAATTTTTAATATGCTTTCAAGCAATAAACTTCTAAAATATTGATATACGGCAACAAATAGTGATTCTTTTGGCTTCTAATTTTATAACTCATATGAGTTTTAAAATTAGTCTTAAATTAGTATATACATGAATCGAATGGTGCTACACGTTACTGATTCTTTATCACCCAGTTGGTTGACTGGTAGAAAAAAGGCTTTAAGTCCGCCTTTTACTTTTTTTGTAATAAAGTTAAAAAAAAAATAAAAAAAAAATGGCCCTCTCTCAATCCTCTCTGATTGGTGTAAATGGCCGGTCACTGTCATTTGGCGCAGTTGCACCAAATCGTGCGGTGGCCATTTTCATGATAAAAGAATTATGAAACAGCTAGTAGAGCTGTTGCCCGCGGCTTCGCCCGCGTGAGTTTCGCTTAGATGAAAAGTCTTTTATGTTCCAAACTGTTTCAGATGTTTCGGATCTTCAATTTTTATACGTCTACAAAAAATGCTCATCAGATTAATCAAGTTTTGCTAAGGCGCCATTTCCATATATGTTATAGTGTAGCTGGTCTTGGAGTTATTCATCAGATGTTCCAGATCTTCAATTTTTATACGTCAGCAGAAAATGCTCATCAGGTTGAACGATTTTTGCTAAGGCGCCATTTCCATATATGTTATAGTGTAGCTGGTCTCTTGGAGCTTTTCATCAGATGTTCCAGATCTTCAATTTTTATACGTCAGCAGAAAATGCTCATTAGGTTGAACGACTTTTACTAAGGCGCCATTTCCATATATGTTATAGTGTAGCTGGTCTCTTGCAGTTCTTCATCAGATGTTCCAGATCTTCAATTTTTATACGTCAGCAGAAAATGCTCATCAGGTTGAACGACTTTTGTTAAGGCACCATTTCCATATTTCTTATAGTTTAGCTGTTCTGTTATGGTTCTTCATCAGGTGTTCCAGTTTTTAAAATCAATTATAGCCTATATGTTGCCCAGACTTAATAGCTATACAACAAAAAAAGTTTCATTCAAATCCGTCCAGTAGTTTTTGCGTGAAACGCGTACATACATACAGACAGACAGAAAGACAAGAAATTCCAAAAATTTTTTTGCTTTCTATTGTTCTTTTTAAGTGTCCCTCTATCCATTTTAGTCAAAAATACTTAACGTACAGACAAGATATTTTTACTGTTTTATTATATGTATGTATAGATTATTTCACATGCTGAGATATAATATATGATTTTGAAAATTGAAGTTTCAATTATATTATTTTGAGGAGCTAGTTTTGAAGCTGTAAAACATAAAATGGTGATAAGTTGTAAAATCTGTGGATCAGTTATTAAATTAGGTGGCAATTTATAAATTAGAAAGACAAGTAAAAATAATTGGTGATCTTTAATTGACGCTTACTTTAAAATATTTAGTGGGCGTTGTAAAAAAGACGAATTAGTATATTAGAGGCTAAATCATTATCCCGTTGCTTAGTAGTTATAAAAATGCCCGGAACGCGTCCAGCGGCGGCGCCCAGCCGGAAGGACTAAGGTATTGCACAGTATTAAGAAATAGGTATCTTTTTATCTTGAAATGCTTCTCAGCAGGTAACTAAATCAAAATAATTAAGACTTTTTTGTAGTTTCCTGTACCGTTTTTTATTTTAATTTTAGGCACTGAACCTTAAAAGCAACTGACGAAGAAAAATAGGAAAAAAATCGCATATAATTGAAGACAACGCATCTCCCCAGCCATTTCTTCAAAGAGAGACGTTGCCTTCAATTGTATTCGAGTTGAGTGTTTCGACACAAAATGTTGTCGGTGATATTGCTGATTCCTCAAATAATTTTTGTTGGAGCGTTGATAGTAGGGCTTTACCAAAAGAACACGAATTCAATATGTAAATCAAAAAAGCGACTCGACGGGAAGACAGTCCTTGTCACAGGAGGAACTAGTGGTATGGGGCTAGAAATCGCAACAGACTTTGCCCTCAGAGGGGCCAAGGTCCTCGTGGCATGTCCTTTCGAAGACGAGGGCTACAGCGGGAAAAAGAAAATCATCGAAAATTCTGGCAACGAAAATGTTGTTTTCAAACTTCTCGACTTATCCTCTTTGGCATCCATCAGAGAGTTTGCTGCAGATATTTTAAAAACCGAAGAGCGATTAGACATTCTTGTCAACAATGCAGGAGTGGGTAATGATGGCGACCGGATTACCAAGGATGGAATGAACTTCATTATGCAAGTGAATTATTTCGGTTCATTTTTATTGACTATTTTACTCCTGCCGCTTCTAAAAAAAACCGGCATCCCGAATGAACCGAGTAGAATTGTAAATACTGCATCAGTTTTACACAGGATAGGGTGTGTGAACTTTAATCGTTGGAATGAACCAAAGAATAATTTTCTCGCATACGCTAATAGTAAATTGTGTGCTATATTGTTTACACGCGAATTAGCTAAGAGACTGAAGAATAGCAATGTGATAGTACATGCAGTGGATCCCGGAGCGGTCGGTACAGATATCTTCAAAGCCTCATATGCTAACATATTTACGAGTTTTGGGTATATTATATCATTTATACTTTATGTACTGTTTAAACAGCCCTGGGAGGGCGCGCAAACAGCTATATATGTTGCAACGAGCAAGAGTGCTGGCAAAGCAAACGGTGAATTTTTCAAAAACTGTAAAATGACGTGGCCTTCCAGAACATGCTACGATGAAAAACTAGCTAAAAATGTTTGGGAAGAATCAGCCAAACTTGTCAAATTAACCGATAATGAAAGCATTTAATGTGGTAGATATCCGAGTAGATATAATTAATAAATGTACATATACTAGATGATGCATTTAAGAAAAATCCAGACAAAAAGAAATGGTTTGACCAAGGAAGTGTGTGATTTGGTGCGAGGTATCACGTGTGACATGAACTTTAAAAAAATCTTTTCTGTGATATGGGGAAATGGCGACCATGATGATAACTTTCATTCTATACGTTCAGTCGCTTTATAATCATACTGCCAATCATTAAAACAGCTGAACAGCCACACTATACACTGATAATACTACCTATAGGTACTTATTTATTTTTGCATTTCAAATAGGAATATAACATTTCTGTCAAAGTCAACAAAAGGATAACAAAAATTATAATAATAAAAAATAAAAAAATACATAAAATGAAAATATACTTTTTATTTATTCAAATCATTGGAAACCTACAATGGTTTACAGTCTACTGTGCTAAATTGTATTCAACGTGGGGTTATTTTTTATAGACATTCATAGTAAAATAAGTGCAAATATTACGTTTACGTTTATTTATTGAATTGCAAGTTTATCAGATAAAAGAAATATTGCAATACATTTTATTAAATACAAGTAGTATTTAATAAATTTATTCTCAGCCTTTTTTTGATTTTCTAGTAAATATTTATTTTTTTATTATGAATGAAATGTACCAAGAACTCTGATTCCCAAAGTTCTATTAAAATCGCATTTATCTATCATTTAGCTTTTAGAAGCAGTATATATACAAAAATATAAATTTATATATATACTTAGAACATATTTTATTTTATAAAACATATTTTAGTTTTTTTTAGTTTGCACTTACATGTATTTATTTACAGTTTTATTGTTTTGAATAGTTTTTTTATTTACTTTTACTGTAATAAATTCCATGTACATTACCGAACACTTGTATGTACTGCTTGTACATATGTGTTGATATTTTATGTTCATCTTATCTGGTATATTCTTTTTACGTCAGACAAAAACTGCAACGAAAAACAAAATACGTATGTATATACCTATTTATGTACAGAGTAGAGCAGGCACTGGGGAAGGTGAGTATGCAAAATATGAAGACCGCACTTTATGAACTGATCAGCGGAGAATAGGTCAAAGAATTTCATAATCCGGATGTTGCCGGCCCGGTTTTAGGTTCCGTACCTCAAAAGGCAAAAACAGAACCCTTATAAGATCACTTTGTTGTCCGTCTGCCTGTCAAACTTTTTTTCTCAGGAACGCTTAAAGGTTGCATGTTAAAATTAAAATCCAGAACTCGGATCCACAGTCTCTTTCAGCAAACGGGAATCAAATCCTATGAGGTATGTACTTCCAAAAAGCAAGGTCTAATATAGTACTTGTACAGGAATAAATCTGAAAATTGTAATAAATATGTTGTTGGAAGTTTAAAAAAGTGTTTTAATCTTATTTTTGCGCTAGATGCAGCATGAATCCTGCTCGATCGAACTGCAAAGTTAAGTTTGTTATTGAAACTAGTTGGTCTTTTAGTTAGAGCTAGAATGGGGATGCTTTGCGTGTACGGAACCCTTGGTGCGCGAGTTTGATTCGCACTTGGCCGGCTTATTTTAATGGGCACCCCAGTAATGGGCCCAAAGAAAAATAGGTGGACAAATACTCATAATATTTTTCAAAGACCTATAAAATGATACCTACCTATTTAAGTAGCGCTAAGTACTGATAATATTATCTACGTATTGAGGTTGGAAACCTCGATCGCTATGCAGAAGGTATTATTACGAAAATTGCAGTGATTGCCCTCCCCACCTAATACCATTCAGTAAGTTCTACACTGCAAGGCAAAGTCTTGGGCCCCCGTACATTAATTGCATTCACATTGTGTAAAAAAGAAAAAAAATTAAATATTGACCTATG